>JAQFVV010001350.1:0-38879 GCA_028023455.1 Epiperipatus broadwayi | reverse complement strand
TATATATATATATATATATATATATATATATATATATAAATTTTGAATACCACTAGCTTATTAATAATGTTATTTCAATATTATTGTACATCCTATTTTTGTTGTTTCTATATTTAAGAGTATTTGCCTAGGGGAAAATAAAGCATTCTTCTTACCAGTGCTAATTAAAAGAATTTTCATTAACTATTTTGTCATAAAATTAAATATAAATTTTCCAATGCATTTTATTTATTGTCATGACTGCAATGGCATGAGAATAGTCTTCTTATATATATATATAATGAATCTGAGAATGCTCCCCAAAATTATATGTTAGTCACCATGTTTCAGAACTATAAATCAAAGTGTTAATAGCAATTTTATGTAAATTCTTTCTAATAATTGATTGGATATCAGACCCACCAAAGATGTGTGTTTATTTATAGTATATTTTATTTAATTAATAAAAGAGCATATGAGAAATAATAGCATAAATGATAATCATTTGGTAGACCACTTACTCATTCACACACATACTAATGTATGCAATTGATTCCTAATGTGTATAAATAATTTGTCATATTAAACTAATTTTTATTGTCCAACTTGTTTGAGTAGTTTGAATTCTGTTTTTTTTTTCACTTCCACATGTACATCTATGTATATAAAGATTTTAATTTAGTTAATATTGAATGTCATTGTCTCCTCCACTCTGCTAGTGGGCCGAGTTTAAAAGAAATTCTCATGTATTATCATTTTATGTTATTCATTAGGTGTTTGATCTGGGGATTGGGGAATGGGATCAAGTCCAGGTTGGTCACTAATGTAAACCTTGGGTGGGATGGGGTTTGAAGTACATTTTATGAGTGCCAGCTCATGTTAGGTGGATCAACATGTTTGGACTAGTACAGTATTGGACATCATTTATTTTTTACATGTATGTCATCATGTGTATTGGTTGGATAAGATGGAGTGCAAAGCTGTAGGGATATTGAAAATCTGAGTTCAAGCCCCTTCTATATATATATATATATATATATATATATATATATATATATATATAATAATAATTTTAAAATTAAATAAATATATATATATGTTATATATATATATATGTTGTACCAACATTGTGTTGGCACATAATAATTTGTTTAAAAAATTATTAAAATAAAAATCTTTCATCAAAGATAAACATAAAATTAAAGGTATAAGAGTTTTTGAAATAAAAGTTACAATCAATTAATGAGTCAGAAGGGGGGAGGGGGTTCACTTCAGAAGCATCAAACTAAAAGTTTATAAAAGAAATAAAGAGGTTATTATTATTATTATTATTGATTGAAATATAAGTTAAAATTTTTAAGATGTAAATCTCTTTTATTTAAGTTATCTTAAAATTAAATAGTCAATGGATCTTAAATTATATATGTATATGCAACTGTAAATGTAATAAATGTATGCAGATTAAATATTAAAAAATAAATGAAAGTTAAAAAATTAAAAAACACTCAGTGGTAGCTACTAATTAAACAATTTCCAAAAACACATAATTAAAAGATTATCAAAGGAATTTCGACAACAGATATAGCTGGAGGATATCAAAATGACAACATGTCATATGTATAAATACTCAATTTTTTTATCAGACCATTAGTTGCATTTGAGATAACAGTTCAGTACAATCTATTAGTGAGTTATATCAGTCAGCTTATTATATATCCAGAATCAATATAGCAGTGTTAAAACCTCAGAAAACATATGACTTTCTCCAGCCTAAAATCTGATGAAAACAGCCACACTACCCAATAAAAGTGATGCCTGCATAACAACCTGAAGTTGCTCAATATCTAATTGTTTTAAAGAAAATGCCTCAGAATAGTAAGCATCACATCTCCACAAGAAAACTTCAAATCTAACAGGTTAAATATATCTCATTAGAAGCAGCAAACAGCAAGAAGTATCCACATTCAAAATCCTAGGTAATAACATTTTTCTTATTTATAAAGTAGCCATCACATTTTTAAAACCTCAAGAGTCAAGTTTAAGAACTCTATTGCATACATAGATGAACTATTAAAATGTGTGTTTAAAATGTTGTGTGTATTCATGTGCTAGTATATTGATTTCATTGTATTTTGAATTTCAAATATTATTTAATGCTTTCTCATAAGATATTATAGTGTGCGAATTATATATGTGCATGCGTTATATTAGTAAATAAGATTTATAAAATATTTAAAATTAGTTTAATAAATGTTAATTAAGATAAATTGTCTTTAAACTTAAAGCTTTATTTGTCAGTCAAGTCTTTTAACCACTAATTGAAACTATATTTTGTTATTGAATTAGAAAATAGACTGAGCTAGTTAAGGGATTTTCCGAGCACTGGATTATGGGGCTACTGTCCAAACATGTTAGTTCTGAACTAGCTGGCACCCAGGGTTTACTCCAAAACAAATAAAGTGTTTGGGATAGTAGGGGTTTGAATCTAGCAGTCGAGGTGGACCACAATCTGGAAATGTGATCATGTCATGCATTGCATAACTTGGTCTGATCATGGGTAGTATTGACAGCTTTGCTATCAATAGCATTTTCCACTTTGCTCGAATGTGCCGGTTCATTCACGTAATATTTATAATTAATATGAGATTATAAATGTATTATAAATAAGGATGAAACCCAGATAAACCAATTGTCAGATTAAGTGTGAGCATCAAATGGATTAAACCTGGTACAACATATATATATATATATATAGTAATGGTAACAAGATTAATGTCATAAAATACACATATCTGCATTACATATTTCATAATTTAAAAATATATATCAAATTCATTAAGAAAGAGTAGTTAAAAAAGTCATTACTTAAGAAGTGTATTTTATAATGTAAGTTTGTAAGAAATAAAATGATTGTCTCATGATTTTAATTTAAAATAGAAAAATTTTTTTTATTGGGAATGGATGTTGGAAAGGATTAGGAGAAAAAAAAGAGATTTAAAAATCATTCTCATTTTTATAAAATTAAATAATAATAAAAAAATGTCTAAAAATAAATCTTAGTAAAAATCTAAAATAAAAAGATTAATTAATTAATTAGTGAAAGAAAATTTTTTGAATGCCAATAAGATTCCTGGTTGATAATAAAATTGAAATTAAATTAATTACAAAGTATGTAAACTATCTCATTGGCATGAATGTGATGAGATACTTGATTATTGTAGAAAAAAGATTAGATTAAAGAAAAAGTGTAAAAATTTATTTTAAAAAATAGATTCAAGTTGAGATAAAAACTATAAATAACTGGAGAGAACAAGTATAAAAGTCACAGTGAGCTATTGTTGCATTAGTCTGTAATTTATTCTGTTTTTTCATTATTAATTCATTCCATTATCTAGTGCTTGATTTATTCAGTTATCTAGAGATTCAGAAATCTATGTACAGTAGAGCCAGTCATTACTTCTTTGGACAATATTAATGCAGAAGCCACAGCACTAACAACATGCATTGCTAAAATCTGTAGGAGTGTTTGTCTGGCTTCATACCCAAGTCCTCAGTAAAATCAAATATCATTTCCTGAAACCAATGCTTGAAACTAATGCCTAAATGGTAAAATAGATACCACCACATACTCTCCCACTATTGATCCAATGAATGAAAAAAAAGCATGAAACCTATCAATGGATATCAAAAGGTCAACTGGTTGGAAAAATCCAAACCAATAAAAACCAAAACCAAAGTAACTGTGTCCTCTTTATACCATGGAAAACCTAGGTAAATATATTTTCAATAATAACTGTCTAGATACTTTATTTTTCAATGAAATGAAATTGCAAAATTTAGCCTAAAACTAATCATTTATATTTTTCTATGTAAATTTTATACTCTTATGCTATATAAAATATGTGTGCGCATGAATAAATACTAATATTTGCTTAATTATTAGTTAGTATATTCTATCTCTCTCATCATTGCATCACCATCGATTTAAAGATAAATATTTGTATATGTTAAGTCGGGATATTGTAAATGCTGTATTGTTGTTCCTGTCATCTGAACATGCTGGATATATAACCAATGGTTGGCTGGCACCTGAGTTTGATTCTCAAACAAATAAAATGCTTTGGATGGTAGGTTTTTATTTCATCTATTGAGGTAGGCTACAGTCATAAAATGTGGCCATTATTATGCTTTGTATAGACTCAATATGGTCATTGGTTTCATTGATGGTTAGGATATCAATGGTATTCTCCCCTATGCTTGAAGTGCTGGTTCCTACCCATAATATTAAAGATATAATTGAATAATTTCATAAAGTAAATGATAATAAAAGAAAGGTCTTATAATAAAGAATTAAATGATAAATATAAAAGATATTGTTAAATAAATTATATTCTGATAATAATAAAATACTAATTTATCAAGAATAAACAGCTCTGTTAAAATAAATAAGTACAAGTGCTGCCAATGGGTGGTCAAAGATATTTTAAAAGTAGTTGAAACTAATAAATGATGTTATAAATAAAAAAAAAAGAAATGTAAAGAATAAATATGTATTGAGCTTGATAATAAGCTTATTAAAGTAAATGTTAAAACTTAGTTAAAGTCAAGAGATATAAAAGGCAAGATATTAAAACTATTAAAAGTATATTAGAAAGATATTAAAAATATAGCAAGTAAAACTATATTAAGATAAAGAAAAAATATGTAAAACAAATTTGGAGGAACCTGGTTCAATATAAATATATATTGATATAGATTGGTTTCATAGTATACAGAATAGTATGTGTGTGCATTATATATTTAACGTTTAAATGGTAAAGTAAAATTGAACACAACCCAAATTTAGATATTATGTTATGATTTGATACATAAACAAATGAGGAAAGAGAGAGAAAAAATTTCTCTCTCTGTTTCTATATCTTAATATAGGAACCAAAGAAAAATCGTGCTGACATTTAAATATAACTCAATAATGTATTTATTTTTAATAAACCATAATTTTAAATAATGTTTTCCAATCCATCGTCAGATTTAATGTAAGAATTAATAGGTTGTTTGAATAAAACTTCTATTTTGAAGGCAGATTAAAAACAGGTTCAAAATATTTATATTTTTATAAATTATGCAATTCATATCTTTGGTGCTTATTGAGACTGCCTTTTCCCCCTTTACATTGCAATTCATCATTTTAATTTTTCTCATTATATTATAAACTAAAAATGTAATTAAATACTACTAGATACATAAATTAACTTTTCATTTAATTTTTTAGATAGTTTACTCAAGTGATACACACACACATATATATATATATATATGCACATACACAAACGGCATTTTAAATATTTATTATTCAATTTTGATGATGAGTATTCACTAAATAATTTTTATCTTCATACAGTTTTGTAATATAGCTACATTCAAGCTGCTCTCGGATTTATTATAGTTACAACATATGTATATATACATTTTTTAAAACCAAATATAAAATAATTTTACCTGATAGTTGAAATTGTAATTTTCATCAGAGAAGAGTGTTGGCAATTCTTTTCCATTTCTAATATGCCTTATTCGCATTTTTCTACCTAAAAGATCAGATAAATAGAAATTGGGTTATGTATATATGGGACTTCAGATATGTCTCATATTTTCACATTAGGAATCTTTGATTTTAGCTTTCTCCCATCAAATATTCCATATATGGCAATCTAGTTATATATTTAGATTAGAAATCGGTATTTATATAAATAAAAAATAATAATTTAAAACTAAGGATTGTCGTTATATATAAACTCTTATCTTAGAGTAGACTAGTTCGAATATATTTATAAATCCATTGAAAAGGAATTAGTCATCCTATGATATTTGAATTTGTTTAATGTTAATGATTTATCATTATTTTTGTCATGCTAAAAGAAAATTCTAAGAATGTTAATATTTCATAAATTTTGTTTGGTTTTATTATAAATGTCCCTTTTATTAAACATGTTACTAGTGTAAATGAAAAAAAGAGTGTATATGAACATTTAATTAAATAGACATCTATTTATGTTGGAATTTAACTGAGATAAGATAGTAATAACAAATTAATGATGAATGCTTTATTATATTTATATTTTAAAGTTTCCATTTATTTTTAGCTAAAATTTAGTTAAAATAAAAACCAAACAAAATGGTATTGTATCTATAGATGAAGCAAGAAGGGGGAAATGTTAATGCAATAACGCATTATGGTAATTTATGTGTAAGATAATAGGCTATTTATCATTAAAATATTTTACATATATATTTGAAGGATTAAATAATTATTATTTAGAAGTTATTTATTTATTTTAAATGAATAAAATTGTTGTAAAATATCTGGAACAACTTTTTAAATGACATTTAGAATAGAAAAATATGCACCAAAATTATTTTTAAATTTCATTCTAAAATATTCATAGATTGTTCTTTGTGTTCTGATATAACCGATGTAAATAAAGCTTGTAAATTTAAGTTATTTTTTTTAGACATGCTCATTCTTTTACTTATCCATTGCACTTTAGTAATAAGGCCATAATTGACCTCTTTAGTTACTATTCTCTTTTGCCAATAACAACTAGACAAACTTTCATCTAAAGGTTATCATGCTTTATTGAAGTCAATAATAATTTAACTCCACAACATTTAAATAGGTTTTCAGTCAATTAACAATTCTTAAATTAAACAAAGAGAACATTTTATAATTCAATTTTATCTTTAAAATTGTTATAAAACCTGTAAATAATATTAATGACATTAACTGCTGACAACATTTACATTACTTGTCATGTTTAAAATAACTATTTTATTTATTTAATATATTTCATTAAACTTAAAAGAATTTTAACAAATCAGCATTGTTTTCATTTAATGTATGTATCTCATATCAGGACATTGAAAGTAAAACACAATCATCACTCCAGTTCTTTACAAAGAAGAAAAAAAAAGGAGTATTTGTTATTATTGTTTTTTGTTTTTAAAAAAGAACATTTTATTTATATCCTTAATTTTAGTTATAGTTTTTTTTTTTAAATAAAAATGTGAAGATTCTTTTTATCTCTCAATGTAGAAATGAACAGTATTATGCAAGTTAAGAAAGGCATACAATTTTTATGGATTATTTAATTAGAAAAAAAAAGAACATGCTGTCTGCACAATATATTACAAGTACAGTAAACGTTTGTCTGTATGATATATGTTTGTATAAAAGGAAAAACTAAGAAATAATATAAATGTATTTTAGGCATTATTATTACTAAAAAATTTTTTTTGGTAACTTTTAAGTAAAATTTATATTTATTTTAGAATAGCAAGTTCTTTTGGTTCATAGCATTTTATTTTATTGATTAAATATACGGTCAAGTATTTGCTTGAACATATGGTTTTCTCAAGTGGACCCTACTAAAGGAGAATCACACAGCAGAAAAGGCTATTTATTTCTCTGTAAATATTTGTCATTAAAATAGTTATTAAATACAGAATTGCATTCATAGTTTTTACAACACAAAAGAGAATAAACTTGATGTAGAGATTCTACCATTATCTCATAATACCTCAGCATTTATTGATTTGTTTATTGACATATGAAAACATTTACATAAGTCACTTACATGATTAAACTCAAGTGTTAAAGATCAATGATTAGTTATCTCTTTATCAACTTTACAACAACTGGTTTCTCTTTTTTAATGTTGAAAGTAAAGATAGGTGATACATTCAGCCAAGTTTAACCAACTTTAGGCTTATAAAAGATAATGTGATTTTATTTGATATATTTACAACACATCCATTCTATTTTACACATTCCATTTCACATTACATACAAACACATGGTTCTTCATTTGCATTTTATTGTTTGTAAGGGGATGTAATAATGAAATGTTATCAAGATATTATTGATTTGTTTGTGACAATTCATGTGCTATGCGAAAGGAAAAACCAAGGTGAAATACATCAGAGAGCTGTTATCTATCACAAATTATAATGTATAATTAATATTTGGTTTTGATATTATAATAAATATATTTGATTTAATTTATTTAATCTGACTTCATAATTTTTCTTAGTTAAGATTATAAAACTTATTTGTTTCCTAGAAATAAGAAATTGAGTGAATTTATCTCTTATACATAGATTACAACCATGGGACATTGATTTATTGACAATGAAGAGTGGAAGAAGGTTGATATAGTTGTTAAAGAAAATCTATTATAGCCCAGTTGCAAAACTGATAATTCATACTAGTATCAAACCATACACTCACATTGCTTGTACATGTACTAGACTTACCCTCAGATAAGATATAGAATATAGATATACTATTATGAAATGTTTATTTAAATTACAACAAATGCCCCCTATGTATATTATTCACACAATTATAATTATTTTGGGTTATACTCAAATGCAAACCATATGAGTGTAATAAACAATTAGACTAGCTATGTCTGGATCTGGGTTAGACAGCAGGGAATGGGTCCCATGCCACCCAGAGCATCCCTAGGTTGTGGATAGGGAATGGTCTTCAGATATTAAGTTTAGCTGTGAATGAGAACAGTATTATAAACAAGCAATCACTAACAATGGGACAACATTCTTTATCAGGAAGTTGTGAAGTAAAAAGTGACATGTTTATTTCTGTAAAATGATATAATTCCTATGAGAGTAAATGTATAATGGTGATAATGACTACCATTAAATAAGTTAACACCCTCTGGGTACTCTTCTATGTCAACAGAGAATTACTATAGGTGACAATGTTGAGAAGGAATTAGAATATGGATGTTCATTTTATAAGATTTAGCTAGCACATTAAGCTTGCTGCGAGGGTTATTCCTGGATAAAGAAGGCAATGAAATTTTGGCTTATAATTTGTTTTATTATGAGTATATCTATAATAATCATTATGCTTGGTGTTGACACCTTAATTAAGAAAGGCTTTAGTGGCTTGACTGGAAGAAGTAGAAATGAGACTACTTAGGTTGTAATTCTATGCAATTACCATAAACTTAATTCATTGAAAGAAGACACATTGAGAATTCACTCATGCAATGCTAGATCTTAGAGAAGAAATAGGAAATTGGAAAATTTGAAAAGAGAATTGTATATAAATAATATTGATGTTATAGGATTAAGTGAAGTGAGTTGGAAGAGATGTGGGTAAGTAAGTAGTGAAGATGTTAAGTTATTTTATTCAGATGGTATAGATCAATTAATGGAGTTAGCTTTGCTGTGGAAAAGAAAATTTGTAATAGTGTGGCAAAGATTGATTTTAATGATGATAGACTGATGGTAATGAGAATAAATGCAAGTCCTAGGAATTGAGTAATCACACAAATTTATAATTTATTTTATTTATGCTATTTTACATATGCTTGGAATGCAGATGAAATAAATCTGTTATTTATGTATATATAATGTTCATATATGAGATAAACAAATTTATAAATCATATAATGAAAAAAAAAATTGTTATTAAGAAAAACATATTTTGACATATTTTTTGAAACATTAACTTTGTAATTAAATAAATCTATTTCTTGTTATATCACAAAGTAAAAAAAAGTATTTAATAAATGTATGCTGTAGTTTTTGACAGAATAAATGTATTAGTTAATAAGAAAGAATGATCAACAATAGAAAGTGATTGGCCAGTGAAAAAGATTCCAGACAAAATGAACTCTAAGAATATTTTCTTAGAATTTGTTATCTTATTAATAAAATATTTCTTTTAAAATTAGAATAAATACTACGAAATGGCTAAATTTCATTTTAATGATAGATAAACATTTCAGATTTTAAAGAGAAAATATTTATTTAAAAATTGCTATATTATGTTGTTTAATAATTGAAAAAAAATATTTTAAATGTTTCACGCGCGTGTGTGTGCATATTATATACACATTTAAGATTTAATTGCTTATTCTTGGTTAAAATATAATAATATTTATTGGTTTATTGATGTATATAGGTATGTGTTTATTTATTATTTCTTACAATTTATATATTTCTCTAAATTATAATTGAACCTCAGTTAAATTATTTTCTCGTCTTTTTTTTTTTTTTTTTAACATAAAATTATTTTTTGATATTTGTATAAATCAAAAAGTTTTTATTTTTGCCATGTAATGTTTTGTCTAACTTTTCATTTTTTGTTTTGATTTTTGATTAATAAATTGGTTAAACATTATTTAAAACGTTTCAGTCAAACAATTCACTACTAAAGTAGATTAATTGAATGTTTTATCCTATTCATAGTCATTAAAGTTTCTTCCTATACCAAATCATGTTTAATGCAATATTGCATGAAATACTGTTATGTCCTTTATGACAAGTTACGCAATTCTCTTTAGAAATATTTAGATTGTGCTATGGAAGTAAACGTCATCATTAAACTCCATTTTATTTATATGTTTTACTATTATAATATCAGAGTTAGCAATGGCTAGTACTTTTGTGGTATCAGATGGAGCTGAGCATAGATAGAGTAGCATCTTATTGACAAGGGATTACTTTTAGAATTATTATTAGAATATATGTATGTGCGTGAAGATAAAATGTTTTTTTTTTTGCTTTTTTTTATAATATTATGATACATACCTGGCATTGGCATGACAATTAGCATAATGTTTTATATTATGATATTTAAGACCAATCACAAAGAATTACTACTGATTGTTGATTAATTTCCACTGATATACTAATTATCAATGAGAGATGCTGCTGATGAAATTATTCAATTTTGTTATTCATTCTTTACACACTTGTAAAAATTACTGCATTTAATGATGATTATTGCATTACACTCATATTGCTTACAAGCAATTATGTATTTTACCTCACCATACTTTATTCTCCTATATATATATATATATTAAATATTTTAATGGATTTATAATGAAGAAAATAGAAATTAAAAGAAACAGTGAAAAATTATTTTATCTTTGTTGTTGCATGGAAACTATCAAATAAATATTATCAATCCTAATGCTACACCAGATTTCTTTAATAACTTATATAATTTTTGTCTCGAGTTAAGTAAAAATAGATGTCCTCCTTTACCACAAACTCAAGTTGTTATAAGGACTTAAACCACATCAGCTATTTTATGGATGAGAAGATTTTAGTGCTCACATATTCTTTTGACATCCCATAATTATTAATCAGTCTCCCCAGTGAATTGTATGTTATATTAAATATTTTCATGGAATCATAATATTAAAAACAATGAAAATTAAAGGCTTATTTCCATGTAAACAACCAGAAATAATTTTATCCTTATTGTTACTAGAAAATTATCATTTACATATTAAAAGTTTTAATGCTAAACAGATTTCATCTATTAACTTTATATAATACTTTTGTTTTGAGTTTAAATATATTTATAATGATGCATGATTTGAACTATTACATTATATTAATATAACATTCTTATTTTCAATTTTACAATATATTTTTCAATATGTGTCTGTATGTCTCTCTATCTATATTAATTTTGTATATTTTGTTTTATTTTATTTTCTTTATCTTCAAAATGAAAATAAAATTCTTAGGCGTTCTAAAATTTTTCTAAGTACCAAACCATTCAACTTATTGAATAATAATAATAATAATAACAACAACAACAACAACAAGAACAACAACAACAATAACAATAACAACAACAACAACAATAATAATAATAATAATAATAATAATAATAATAATAATAATAATAATAATAATAATAATAATAATAATAATAATAATAATAATAATAATAATAATAATAATAATAATAATAATAATAATAATAATAATAATAATAATAATAATAATAATAATAATAATAATAATAATAATAATAATAATAATAATAATAATAATAATAATAATAATAATAATAATAATAATAATAATAATAATAATAATAATAATAATAATAATAATAATAATAATAATAAAGTTTTAGACTAAACAAGAATTTTATTAATTTTCTTCTATGGGAATTAAATTATTTATTGTTTTTTCTTTCTAAAAAATTAATAATATTCAAATTTTTAACCACTAATCATTAAGATCCTTTAAACAAATTTCTTGGTTATCTGTTTTAAATTACTCAAAAATTGTTTATAAAATTGTAATTAAAAAAAAAATCATGTAAAATAAAACAGATGATATTTAAAGATATTTTTTATTTATAGATATTTATTAATTATTTCTTAAATTGAAAAAGTGACACAGTAAATACATAGGTGCTTTTTTAATGTAGAATTCTTTTGTTTATGCTTTTGCTAATATGCAAAATTGTTTAATATATACAATTGTAATATATCAAAACTGCTTATCCTTCTCTGTGCTGCTACACTGGGCATAATAGACTTCATGTATCTTATAAAATATATATTATAGAATACAACTTAATTTTATCAGATTATTTTTACAAATAGACTGGAATCCAAATATTTAAGGTAAAATGTTGGTAGTTTTCAATTCAGATTTAGTTTTTATAATTTCTGAACTTCAGGTATAACAAACTTTATATGGATTAGACATATTGTCATATGTGTTAGCATAAATTATTTTATACTGACTTCCCTAGATGTCATTTATTTCAACAAAGTGGAAATAGCTAGCATTTGTTATTCATCTGATATTGTTTGTCTTTCTAGTTAAATTATCTAAGTATTTATAATATATATTAATCATTTTGTTAAACAATAATATTAAAGTATTTGTTCTTCTTAATTCAGAAACAAAGATTAAAAATTTATATTTTTAAAATTGTTTTTTATAAACCTTAAAAGAATACACATATTTAAAACAAGTTTTAGTATAAGGTCTTTTAATCTCCTCTTTTCTTTCCAATGGAATTTATATGAGAAACAGTTTGTCATCTATTGACAAAAATATCTAACCTTTTTTAAAATATCCTTAAAATTACTTATATTTTGTTCTAATATTTTAATATTAAAAATATTTTGTAGATATCAGAAAAAAATGGTAGCTTGAAATATTTTTAAACTCCATCTTAATGGTCTTCTATTGTTCCTTGATACCCTCTTACTTTGTTAAAACAGAGTAATATTTTTAAACAATGGAAATCACAACAAAGATGGTTAAAATGTTTTTGCTAATACATTATCAGTGAATATATTGTAATACAGAACAAATTAAAAAAAATACCTTTTCTTCATAATTTGATAGATTCATCAGATATTGATAAATATCTCTTCACATTTTAAATATAAATGACAAATAATAAAGATTTCATTCATTTTCTAAAATTAAACTACTTCTCCTGATAATAGTAATAAAGATGTTTATTATTTTAATTATAATAGACACTTTTTAATATTTACACACATAAAATGTATTTTTTTAAAATTTTTTCTTCATGTCTAAACAAAAATATCTATCGAATAAACTCAAAATTATTATATTGTAATAAATAGTAAGGGTTCCATATTAAAATTAGTATTGGGAGTTTATAGCAGGGATAACAAAACTGTTATAGTGCAAGAGAATTAACTCTACTATTTATATAAAAAAGTCCTTTAGTTTGATTCTGGCCAGCAATTGTGAATATTTATGATATTACTTTCCTGTATTACATTTATATGATAGTAAAAACTTGAATTAAAATTAATTTATATTTATTATTTTTAATTAAATTCTGATTATGTTGTTGTTATAATATAAAAAATGTTTAAGAAAATATAAAGAATGGAAGTTTAAAGAATATTGGGTCAAGTAAAGGGCCTTTGTTTTCAGAATAGTCATTCCATTTGCAAATGTTCATTTTTTATTTAAAATTAAAATTGAAAATTATCAGTATTATTGTAGTTTTACTTGTGTAAAATTAAATAAAAAATGTTATTTGATAGTAAAACATGGTATTTATATAAATATTTAAATTGATTACAAATCAAGAAAAGAGTAATAATTTGTCATTGGCAAAAAAAAAAAAATGTAAATAAATGCATCAATAATATCATAAATATTGTTTTTGATTTTTTTAAAAATTACAAACAAAATTATAAACTTTGAAATATATTATTATTATTATTATTTTATGTATTCTTTGTAAAAATATTTTAATGATATAAAAGGAGTTTAAATAAATTTTATTTCATTTTAAATTTATTTCTCTCACCTATGGCAAATAATTTATTTGAAATAAATATTATAAAATGCATAAAGAATACAGTAAAAATACAGTTTATTTAGTAAGACAAAAATCACAAATGCTAGAAAATTAATTGCTAGCTAGCAAATTGATTTCTAAAGGATTGTTAAAAAGGTGTACAAGGATTAAAAAAAAAACATTTTCTAGGCACAAATAATTTTCTTTTTTTATTGCATTAAAAAATAAATTTTTCTGAAATAAAAAATAAATAAATTAATAAATGACTTGCATTTAAAAATATTTTTAAATATTTACAGTATTTTAAAAATGTTCCAAATATTATTACTTAATTAATCATTACTTAAAAAAAACTCTTCTTAGATTAGTGCCACCCTGTGCCAACCAGAGTAATCAATGAATGCCAGAAGGATTGTGCATAAAATCCCTATCTAGTGCCTACTCATCCAATATCCCCAGACTAGTTTCTGGCTTGTGGCCTTCATCAGTGAGGAGTCTCATAGTTTTGTAGTTAAGTAGAGATAAAAGGTGGCTGCTGGAGGGTTGCATTAGATCCTAAGATCTAGATGCAGTGCTCTCAGATTCAAGGCTCTTCACTGATGAAGGCCACAGACTGCACCCCCCCTTTTTGGTTTCTTTTTTTAAAAATAACTAATCAATCATGGACTGGTTCATTTTTCTGTTTTTGCCTCACCTTTTTTTGCAAATAATTAATGCCAACAAACTTGTTGTTGTTGTTGTTAATATCAGCTTACTTTCACCTATCTTCTCCCATTCCAAGTTGAAATTCTTCTTGTAAGATTAAATTAAAGATTTACACAAAATTTAAAAATAAATTTATTAATGACATTTTAACTTCTACATATCTCTTAACCTAAACTGCTGCTTTTCTATTCCAATTTTGGCTAATAACAAGTTCAATAAAAGGCAAGCACACACACACAAATGAACATTGAGACTAGTTCTTTGGGTTTGAGAATATTTCTCATAAGATGGCTCAAAAATGTCTTCAGATCTGTGGATGCATCTCCAAAGAAATCCGGCCATATAATTATCTAAGCATGGGTGGCTGTGCCACAGTGTTTTTGATTCTGACACTTAATTAAGCCCCACAATCTCTTGATGGTCTGAGGGTGGGCACCTGTACTGGGGTCTGTGAAGTTATAGTGGTTGCAAATTGACATGGTTCACCTGCAACCATGTGAATAGCACACAAACTGCCAGGTTTGGCTGCTGACACTCATATCTTTACCACATGCACATTTATATGCATGTGGCAGGGCATTTTGGGCCTGCAGAAATCCAACAGAATCTCCTTCTGTGTTGGAAAGGTCCCACATTTGGAAAATTTCACTGCACCTTTAGCTATTTTGTTTCCATGAATGTGTCACATCAAAAACGTGTCTTTTTCACGAACAGCCAAAATCATGCTGGGGCCTAGACTTTTTGAATTAATCAATATTTCTACAATGCAGAAGGAAGAATTCTGTCAGGTTGATAATTACAATGCAGAAGGAATAATTCTGTCAGGTTGATAATTAGAAGGAGGCGATACTACATTAGTTGGGAAGTAGGGTGATTGATTTGGAAGCACATTGAAACAATTATATGACATCAAAGTCAAAACACCCTCATATTAAATAGTAGCAAAATGGCATTACTGATTGTATATATAGAATAAAGCCACACAAAGCTGGGCATAGCATTTCTATGCATATTCATTGAACACAATACCATCATGAGGCCAAATAAATGTCTATTACAATGTGTTGCATTTGCCATAGGTTTGGCTGCATAAATAGAACATTTATGTGTTTTAGCACATAAACCACACCAACAAGCAATGTACAGTGGCTAATTAATAACTACCAATTAATCAATATTTATGTGATTTTTAGATTTTATTCTAAATATAAGGATAGGTGACTTTTGTCAATGTTATTTTTTTCTTTAAACATTAAATATATTTACACATTTAGAATGTTATGGGTAATGAGGTAATCCAATTCAACTTATTGTACATATGCATAAATATAATTATGTAATATGAGAAAAAATGTTTTAGTTAATTAAAAATAATTTAAATTTCAATTCAATTTAAATATATACTCTATATATTACATATATAGACATGGGTCTATAATATATGCCTGTGTGTTTCAGTTATTACATAGAAGAGATGTCTGCCCATCCCTTGTATATGTATTAAATGGATTATGTCCTGTACATGAGGGGTCAGATTGACCTTAGGTCAACATGGGTGTGACAAGAATCTCAGCCTCAGGGTGGCCTTTGAGCATTCCATCATCAGATTTTTAATTGGATGGACGATTGAAGAGTTGGAGTGAGGAGCAGATTGAAACAAATCCATTAAAGTATGAGGATTGTCTATCTTAATATATATCTGAGCACTTATAGCATATATGTGTGGAGATGGTAATCTGGACCAACTGATGATTGCTGGTTTAGCATGAAATACATATATTGGTGATTATTTATCTTTTCAACATTCAAGTGTAACAGTGTTATGAGATAGTGTGGAGAGTCATGTGTCATGTGAAAGTCTGTGCTCATATACCCAAAATATTACATATATAGACACAGGTATATAATTTATGCCTGTGTGTTTCAGTTAATTCAATTTAAATGTATTTTAATTATAGTTTTTCTACAATACTTCATAACAATTGTGTAATTAATGTGATATAAGTTAAATATATTTACTTTAGAATATTATATATATATATATATCAATAAAAATTTTAATAAATGTAATTATAAATGTGATGTAACAAACCTGCTAAGTGCGTATGTAGCATATATGAAAATATATTTAATCCTTCATCTGGAACTTCAATCTATCAATATATATATATATCAAAAAGTATTAAGCGTGTATATAAACATTTTCCTGCTTTTTTTTTTTTACTATTATAAAATAAAAATATTTTTTCTAAATATTTATTCTATGTCTAGAAAAAATCAAAATGCATTTATTTAGAATCTACTGTCTATATATAAACTTACATTATTTGTACATTCTGAATTACATAAGCCATAAACTGAAAATTCTTTTTGTCTAGGAGGGATTATAATTCCCCACCCAAAATCCAAATTGCCTATGGTGAAATACTGTGCCTCATATTTTCTTAATTTTTCCGATAAGTAAATATCAAAACCAGAGTCATCAATGATGCCTAAAAAAATCAAAAAATATATTTAAAAAATATCAAAAATTATAAGACAGATATATAATAAAGGTATTAATATATAGATAGTGTGATTTATCTTTAAAATTATTACATTTTGTTTTCCATTTACGTTTGTAATATATACTTTACATGTTCCTAATTCTAATCTATGTTTAACAATTAAAATAACACTCAGTGCTGCTTAAATCACTTTTTATGAACATTTGTCAATAAAATTGAACTCATATCACAGAGTAACAAGTGCAAGAATAGTTTTGTTCTGTGGAAAAGTAAATTTGGATGAAATTATTGTAGTGAGAATTGCCTACACTCAGATTCAATTGATAATAAAAACTATGCATTTTCTCATTTAGGGAATATAATTACTAAATGGGGGACAAATAAATGATGAGTGACTAAACAATTTTTCTTTTTATTAAGCAAATTTAAAATCAGTCATGGACAGTGATCAGGCTGGGCCCACATTAACTACAAGTTTTTATGTTGGTCCAACCAATTATACTTTCTGATCAATATCCTTTCTACATTTATAATATTATTCTAAGGCAATATAAAATAATATATTTGTAATTCGGATGAAAAAATTTATGAGTAACATTATTAACTACAACAACAATTGTATTTAACACAATAGAATAAAACAATATAACTGTTTATATTTACCTACTTACATAGGGATAATAAAACAGATAACATACATGATAAGTTATTTTAAATTACTTTTATGGAAGAAATTTATTGTAACAGTATTACCCATCTTACCTTATTTATTTACTTTCTATTGAGCTCAACATTTTTTGCATGATAAGTCTAATTAATATTTGACATTTCTGGTGTCATAACAATGTAGTTTAATATTGAAATTTATCAGTTGAGTTTTCTGTAATAAATTTAGTTTTAAATGTTGTTCTTTATGATTTCGGAAATCAGAACTAGTAACCCTTCTCTTCTTGGTTAAGTTCTTCTTAAGACAATTAGTTAACCAGTAAGTTTTCTTGGGATATTAAAATTTCAAGTTGTATTATATTGTCCACAACATGTTTCAGACTTGGCAGAGATACTCACACATTTTTCAATGTTATGGTATTTTTACAACTCGATGATTAAAAAAATACATGTATGGAATGATAAGGCTGAAACACTCTAATGTTTTACCTCATTATTTGCATTACATACACAGATGTGAGAATGCAAAACAATTTTCTGTCCTGAATTTTTATAAACAGCCCCCCAAAAAACTTAACTGATCTCCCTCTAAGTTTAAAAAACAGATGGTCTGTGGCTTTTTTCTTCATTACCTGATAATTGTCTAAGTTTTCTTGACAACGATATTTTAAAAATAGTCAACATTATTATTTTACAGTAAACAAAGAAATAAACTTTTCATTTCTTACAATTATACTGTTTTCAATATTTAATGATTAAATACTTAAAATGAATAAATAACTTGTGCATTTGAGAAATCATAATAATTTTTGTATTCATTTTAGTAGAATGAATAATCATTTGTTTCCAAACGTTCAAAACGTTGAAATATACATATAAAATTATATATACTTTTAAGATAGTATTTCATTTTTTATATTGATTGTTTCTTATATATATAAATAGAGCGATTTGAATTGAAGATTTTTTGATATATTTATTCTGCACTCTATCTCAAGCAAATGATATGTATGATCATACCCATGTGAAAAACATACATAATCTCCAATATCTGTATTTCATGCCAAACCAGCACTCATGAATATAACTATAATATCAAATCCAACAAGAGTTTTGAGTATTTCATCATTGATTTATCAATAAAATGGACGGTTAAACAGTTGAAAAAGTGAGAAGATTGGAACTTGTCAATTAAAATTTGAGGAATATTTATCTTAATATAAGCCAAGGAATGATTATATATATATATATATATATATATATATATATATATGTAGGATATATTATATATATATATATATGTAGGAGATTATGAAATGGCACAACTGATGAGTGCTAATTCAGCATGAAATATTATATAAAGAATAATATATCTTTTTTGAATGTGAACAGCCATATGTATTGGTTTGTTTGAGATAGAGTGAAGAAAAAATAGACTGAAAAATCCTGCATTCAAATCCTTCTAAAAACAAAAACTATATGTATAAACTATATTAAAGAGGTTACAATATATATATATATATATATATATATATATATATATATATATATATATGAAGATTTCACAGGTTGCATATATAAAATACATACTTTGTGGGTTTAGCTGTGTTAAAAATGTAAATATTAAAATCCCAACATTTTATCACCCAGTAGATGACTTGTGTGATCAAGTCGAAATGTCAGCATTTTGATATTTAAATTTTTTAACATGGATGAACCCACAAAATGTCTTATATATATATATATATATATATATATATATATATATATATATATATATATATATATATATCTATATATATATATATATATATATAGAGAGAGAGAGAGAGAGAGAGAGAGAGAGAGCATACAAATAAACTCTTAACAAGCTTTGCAGAATATCCTCAACCGCAGAGCAGTCCCTGCTACTGGATTTGTTAGTGAAGTGCTAGGATATTCAAACATCAGATTAAAAATATCAAGACAATCCCATCAATTTATCTAATGGATAACTATTAAGTAAAAAATCTAAATTTTTCAGACATCTATATATCTTCCAATTTAGCTATTTAACTTAAATAGTCATATGGGATTGAACTAGATTAAGATATTCCATATATTAATAGCCTTAGCAATATAAAATCACCAAAGTCATGTGACATCTGACCTGATTTTTTGTGATTTTATTTTTTGCTATTAAAACTTTGGTGATTTTATCTTGCTAAAGCTATTAATATATGGTGTATCTGAACTTAGTTCCATCCCATATAGCTATTTAAATTAGATAGCTGGATTGGAAGACATATGGATGTCTGAAAATTTTAGATTTCCTACTTAATATTTATCCATAGATTAAGTGCTGGACTTGTCCTGATATTTTTAATCTAATGCTTGAATATCCTAGCACCTCACTGAGGAAGTCAGTAGTGGAAACTGGTCTGGGAATATTCTGCAAAGTTTGTTAAGTGCTTATTTGCAAGCTCTATATGTAACATTTGTAATGCAAGCTTGTTAAATTAGGTCATGTGACATCTGACTTGAATTTTTTGTGATATATATATATATATATATATATATATATATATATATATTGTATATATATATATATATATATATATATATACAATGGTTGCACCCATGTTTTGGGACATCATGTGTTTTGTTACTTGTATAAAATTGCTATTTTCTTTGTACAAATCCATTGATTTTGAAATTCATAGAAACTGATTGGCTATTACCCACAGTCTACCAGTCAGGCAGTGGTATTATAAAAACACTTCTGAATGGGCTCTAGATTACCTACTATTTTTTATATGGTTTGAATATCTCTTATCTCAAATTGCAAAATTCTTTGATGCAGAGATGCTTGTTACTAATCCGAATTATGCTAGCCAAGCAACAGTTATCTTTCATAGATTATTTAAAATTATATATATATATGTCATATTATTATTACTATTTGCGGGATATTCCATGTAGTGAGAAAGCTAAATGCTGACGTTTCAGTACAATATCAAGTACCTTCCTCAGAGCATCCTCTTTCTCAAATATATATATATATATATATTGTACCATCCATTGGTATCTTAGAGTTTCTCAAATATATATATATATATATATTGTACCATCCATTGGTATCTTAGAGTTTATACAATTTATGTTTTTCATATTCGGTGACCATTTATGTTCAGTTTGCTATTTCCCTCATTGAATATGTCAGGTAAATTTATTGAGCACAGTTATTTTCCTCAGTCACATAACTTGCTTAATGCAACTGAGCTTGAATAATAGTTGGGGGCAGAACTAGCTTTTAATTTATTTGAAAGGTAACAGAATTTTACGCAAGAATTTACTGGCCTATCCCATATTTTTATTAGTTACTATTATAAAATTATTTGCAACATTAGGAGAATTGTATTTTCTAATACAGCTTTGGCAATTTATTTGGTAAAATAATAATTGTTGAATTTAAATAATTTTATCTTATTAGTAACAAATTTAAATAGACAACAATGCAAGTTATATTCCTGCAATTTATTAAATTATAATTGTGGTTATTTTAAAAATTAAATAGAGAATAACAATATCAAATAAATAAATTCAAATGGCTATTAAACATTACTGTATTTAAAAGTCAAAACCTTTTTAATAGCCTGATGCAACACAGCATTTGCTATTCTTATAGTTCAAAAAAATAATCACTTAATTTAATAAAGCTGCTTACCAGTAAATTGATTTGTTCTATTTACAATACTGTGTGCTTACCATGCATGTTTTTGTTCTCCTGGCAGAGATCTGTTATATAGTCTTATCACAGCTTGTAGGTAGTCCAGGATTCAATATTTAGATAGGCAATGGTTTCATTCTAGCATTTTAAGACTTCAGGAAGGAAGAAACATCGGCAAAGGAACTTTCTCTACTCACACATCTTGCAATGATTCAATACACTGGTGAGAATAACTTGGCACAATTTTTAGTACTTTGTGGAAAATTAATTTTATATTAAACTAAAAGACAAAGATCTAAGACTCTTGATACATGATGTATTTGCTTTTTTTACCCCTCCTTGATTTTAATCAACCACACACATCCTGTTGACACCTTTTAACTTTTACAAAATTTAAAGTAATTTTCTCCACAAAGTCATTCTCCCCCCCCCCTTGGTGACCATCTTTGTTGACAGTGAAAGAATGCTGCAATTTTAAGTTTAAGTATTGCTAATTGTTTTATAACAAGAATTTATTTTTTTATTTTAGCAAAAATCAACATAACATTTTATTATTCTTTTTATTTCTTCTTTTTAATCTCTAACTTACATATATATATATATATATATATATATATATATATATATATATATATATATATATATATATATATATATATATATTATATATATATTATATATATATATATATATATATATATATAACTTATGTTGTCTAAAAAGAAAATACAATTGGATATTTAAAAAGAAAAATATTTTCTTTTTGTGAATTTGGTAATTTAAAAATTGTAAATTGCCAATGCAACTTGTACCAAAAGAAATACAGTACAATTCTTCCATGGCCAATGAGAAGAATAAAATAGGGTGTTTAACCATGTTTTTATTCTTAATGACCTTTATCTGCTTCCCCTTTCTTTTTCTCTTATTTATCTATATGCTGTTTTATAAGGTGTGTGGCTATAAACTCACATTTTTCACAGTGCATTATACAAGGAATATTTCAATGTTCATAGTACACATACATTATTCATATAAATATATGGTAAGGGGCCCAAATATGACCATATTGGAGAATTGTTCATCCATTTTGAGGCTTATTTGCTTTTGGTGACTTGGTCTATGCTCACTCTTTTCCAGAAGCCCACTACTATTAACCTGATTGGCATTTAAGGACCATACTACTGTACTTAATGAGGTGTATGAATTTCTGGGCTATAATTTTTCCTTATTTTTGTATGCACCTCCCCAATCATCACTTACATTCAGATTATTTTTCCCAGCACAATAAAATGTCCTAATCACAATCTGATCTCATTTATCACTAAAGCATGACCATAATCTCTAGGGTTCAAATCCATCCAGTTTAAGGTCTTTGGATATGCTGAAGCCAGTTAAGGTGATGATGATCAAGCTGTTTCTCTATCCTTCAAATAACCAGACTTTTCATTTTACATCAAGGTCTTCCTTTTGTATTTATCTTGACTTCTAAATTTGTCTCCTGTGGATGGAGATCTTACATATATTCCTTTCCCTTTATTTTTAGCAGAGATCTCTTATCCTTTATTTTATTTTTCAAAGTATCTGTAAACATCATAGTATTAAGTTTGACTTCACTTTTTGGTTCAGTATTTTATTAATGTATTTAACTATTTGTTCACCTCACTTTTATCATTGTCTAATGCGCTTAGCATTTCTGCCATCTGTTTGGTAGTTCTGCACATCATGCTGATTAACAGGTATCCCACTGTGTTGGGATACTTTCTATGGATGACCTTGATGATTTGTTTTTCTGTCATTTGACATACCATCAGCACCTTTAGCTGCATCACTTGTTGTCTAAAGAAGGTTACATACTATTCCTCTTCCTTGCATTTTTCTTGTGCTGCCTCCTGATGGTCCTCATTCCAGTAAGTTTTCACTAATGCTTGACTGTATTGCATAAAATCCTCTGGTTTTTTAAATAGGGATTCCCACCATACCATGTGGCCATCAGCAATTTGATGTCTCAGACATCACATTTATTGTGAAATACTTTTTGATGCTATTTAAGTGGGCCATTGGTGATTCTCTATCTTGCCCATAAATGTTTTTATTATTAAAAATGGGTTAACTACACTTGGCACATTTTCCTTATTGCCTACTACTTTCATCTATGGTCTCTCTTGCATGTCTGATTCTACTTTCCCTGATTCTATACTCTGTGCTTCATTTACTATCTTCTTGTCTACAACTTTTCCTAACTCTTATCTAATTTTTTTAAAATTCTGCCCTAACTTCTTCTTTGAACTCACTTATTTCTTTTTTAATTTCCTCTTTAAATTCTGCTATCATCTCTTTTAATGTTTTTTTTCATTATTGGCTCCATGTCTTTTATCTCTTCTTTTTTGTCTTCTTTCAAGGTCTTATTATTTTTTCCACTTCTTCATTCCATACACTTCTATTTCTATCTTGTATATATTGCTTAGTTTTTATTTTTTTATTACTTATATTTCACTAAAAAATCTGCCAACATCCTTTCCCCTGTTGTTACTTTACCTTTCAAGCTAATTTCTTATCATTTTTTCTACTTCTTTGCCCCTACCTACATTTGTGATTCTTTTTTTATGAAACAACATTTATATTTAAAATTTTATCCTTTTATAATTTCTACTCCTATGTAATGTTCTGAGTCACTATTATGGCTCATAAGCCCCATGTTAGGCCATTGTAATGTTTTATATTTTTATTTAGGTCTTTATATTGCACACAATAAAGTGTTAGTTAATCAAACTATAGAAAAGAATAGTTATATTTCTTGATAAACTGACCAAATATTTTATTACAATTTCCATTGCCAGCAGAATGAGTTTTTTTATTTATTTAAAAGGGCACCAGCATCAGTAGATCCACTGATATCCATCACATGACATTATTACTTTGAAACAAATAACCAAAATAATATCATGATTTTGTTTTTTTGTAATTTAAATCATTTATATGAAATTTCCCAGGCTTAACTAGTAAATAATCATATTGGCAAAAGTAATTTATACATTTTTAAAAAAAATCTTTTTGATAATAAAATCTAATAAGCTAAAATTAAGAACATACAAGGAAAGTTAATGTTAAAAATAAATATTTTATTATGACAAAGTAAAACATTTAAATGACAAATTATTAATAAATTGGAAAGCACATACACATGCTCCACCAAATAATAATATTAATCAAATAATTAAAGTTCCTATTACACTTAATTTTCTTCTAGGAGAATGTCTATATTGGTATTAGAAGCTTCATAGTTAAGGTTAGTTTGCAAACATTTAATTAGTTACAAATCAGTGTATGAATACTTACTGGTAATATATGTGGGTCTATGTAGATCATATATATTGTAGCAATATATACATTTCTTGGGTTAAAAAAGCTCATTGTAATTAACTTTGATTTCATTCCACCATTTTCACTTTTCTGGTCCATTTTAAGGCTAAACATGAAAGCATTTTGAAGTGATCTTTTTAAGAAAAAAAGGTGTCTGCAAATTCTCCAGTTTCCACATCCACATGTTGATTAGTTCAGAATATAAATAGTCCAGCATATAATTAGTCTGGGATAGAAAAAATGCCCTATCCTAGACCCATAGAAACAGTCAGGCAAAAGGAAAGACAAGAACAAGATAGGACCCTGTCCACAGTTGTATTCTTTTTCTATACTTCTCAAATAGTTTTGAGTTTTCCATACATATATTTTTATCAGTTTTATTATCAGAATACATGTCTATAATCTTGTACATTTATTTTTATTTTTAGTTATAATGTCTTTTTTATACATTATTTTAGCCATCTTTAATTATCTCATAAAAACTTTTTACTCTGATTGTATGTAATCTCTTATGTTTATAATTCCTTTTGTATCTGGATAAACAATCTGTATACATTACTATTCAATCCAATGTTAACTTTAATTAAATAGTTAATATCAAATACAAATAACTTTCATTGTATGTATCTAAAAATAAAATTATACTAACCAAAAATATAAATTGATGATTTTTTTAAAGTTTACTTTTTTCAACTTTTAAATCTTACTCAGTGTCAACATACTTAAACCATATATATATGTAAATGATTCAATTTTTTCCAAGATCAAGGAATGAGCTTATTTTATTCTAAGTAAGTCTTAATTCCATTATTCTCTTTTTTCTATTAGTATCACTGATATATTTCTGTAAACTATCCACAAGTGGCTTTAAAGCTTGCATTTTTAGGGTCTAATACATCGAGAAAAAAAAATTTCCATATTCATCTGTATCCCTACATCACATGCATAAGTTTTACAATGATAAGACCAAGTATCAGCACATTGGAGTGTTGCTCATCTTTTTGAGACTTATAGGTTCATAGTGACATGGTCTGACCCCCTTTTTCTGGGATTATATAACAGTCTTATCATACCTACTATTGTGTAAAGAATCAGGGCTATGATTTTTCCCTCTTTAGTTTGCACCCACCTGAACACCACTGTAACTTAAAAGCCTACATTAGCAGTGATTGTGTTTTCTTTCTATAGACATATACAAAAAATCTATATATTTTTTAATAGTTGTATAATCTGATTTAAAGTTTTTTTTACAATTACAACTTATCTCAGGTTGTGGTTGTTATGTCAAAGCCCCACATTGGAAAGCCATTGTACTGTCCATCAGTATCTTAGGGTTTATATGATTTACATACCTTGTATTCAGTGACCAAATTATGTTCAATTTAGTGACCAAATTATGTTCAATTTGCTAATTCCTTTATTCGAATATGTCAAGTAATTTTATCAAATGCAATTATTTTTCTTGGCCACACAATCTGCATAACATAACTAATCTTGAATAATAGTTGAGTACAGACCCAGCTTTTAAATTATTTGAAAGGCACCAGAATTCTATACAGGAATTCATTGGCTTACCCCCTATTTTTATTAGTTACTATTATAAAATTATTTGCTACACCTGGAGTATTGTATTTTCTAATACAGCATAGGCAATTTATTTGGTAAAATAGTAATTGTTGAATTTAAATAATTTTATCCTATTAATAACAAACTCAAATAAACAACAATGCAAATTATACTCCTACAATTTATTAAATTATAATTGAGATTATTTTAAAAATTAAACAGAGAATAACAATATAAAACAAATAAATTCAAATGGCCACTAAACATTACTGTTTTTAAGATTCAGTGTTTTTTAATAATCTGATATAACACAGCATTTTTTATCCTTATAGTTCAAGAAAGTAATCATTTAAATTAATAAAATCTCTTACTGGTAAGTTGAATTGTTCACTTTATTACACTGTGGAGATTCCCATGTACATTTTTGTTTTCTTGGTACAGATCTGTTATACTGTCTTATTGCAGCTTGTAAGTAGTCTGTGATTTAAGATTTACATATGCAATGACTTCACTCTCAGCATTTTAAGACTTCAGGAAAAAAAAAAACATCTCCAAATGAACTTTCTCTACTCACACATCTTGCAATGATTCAATACGCTGGTAAGAGTAACTTGGTGCAATTTTTAGGACTTCATAGAAAATCAATTTTATATTAAACTGTTTTTTTAGAAGATGAAGATCTAAGACTCTTATGTATGGTGTTTTGATTTTTATATCCTCTCTCTGATTTTAATCAGCCACACACATTTTGTTTACACATTTTAACTTGGACAAAGTTTAAAGTACTTTTGTCCACAAAGTCATCTTTTTCTTTCTTGGTGGTCATCTTTGATGATGGCAAATGAATGCTGTGATTTTAACTTTAAATATTGGTAATTGTTTTGTGACAAGAATTTGTTTTCTTCTTTTAGCAAAAATCAAAGTAACACTTTGTTATTTTCTTTATATCTTCTTTTTAATCTCTTTAACTTACAAAATATATAACTTACATTGTCTAAAAAAAATACAATTAGATGTTTAAAAAGAAAAAAATATTTTCTTTTGAGGAATTTGGCAATTTAAAGTTCTAAATTGCCAATGCAACTTGTACCAAAACAAATACAGTACAATATGTATAAACAATAGTGAAATTGAAGGGTTAAAATAGTTAATTTAAAATTCAAGCTGAACAGCCTTATAATTATCATGTTTTTCAAATGATGAAAGATTCATATTATTAATAATATTTTTTAACAATTGTAGCATTAATACCTTTTTTTTTTACTTATCCAAGATTAATCAGAAATTTAACTCTTAATCTTACAATTTCTAGTTGAAAAATTACTAAATAATACTGTTTTAGTTACCTGAAATAAAATAAAGTTTCCTCACAAAATGTTTTTAAAATTCATTTTGCTTATCTTTTATGTATATAATCATGTGCATGGTAGGAATATTAGTATTCATTAGAGATATTATAATGAATTATGAAATTTTTTAAACATATATTCTAAATATATTTATTCACAATTAATTGGTAATTGTATTCAAGCAATCAAAACTTTTTTATATGAATCATCAAGCATCAATATAACTAACTACATTCTCAATTTTTCCCAATCAAAATCAATTTAAAAATTATAAATTAAGATATTTTAGGTTTACAAATAATTAAATGGTTTAATTGTTCAAAAGATATATGTGATGTACAACAAACAATGTGCCAAGATAAACTTTGATTCACAAATCTTATTCTTCCAGTTAATTAAATCCATATTCAATTAAACTAAATTGAACATCACATTAACAGATATTGAACAATCTGAGAAATATATATATATAGGGATTATGTAAGTGCTGACTGATTTTAATGATTACATATATTAAATTACCTTAGTAACCTAAATAATTTTAGTAAAAATATCCATTTTTCTTAATATTTATTTTCATTATTAATAATTAACCAAATAACATTGAGCTAAAGATTCAATCCAAACAGAATAAGTAATATTTACAATAACAAACATTAATTTAAAATGTAAACATAAAAATATTTTGCAATTGAAATTATTGTTATGGTACAATTGAATGGTTTTGAAAAAAT
This sequence comes from Epiperipatus broadwayi, assembly GCA_028023455.1. Classification (NCBI taxonomy): domain Eukaryota; kingdom Metazoa; phylum Onychophora; class Udeonychophora; order Euonychophora; family Peripatidae; genus Epiperipatus; species Epiperipatus broadwayi. The sequence continues at coordinate 10,158 of JAQFVV010001350.1, read as the reverse complement.
ACAACAACGAATGAATTTATAATGAAGAGACTGATGAAAAAATATTAAAAACATTAAATTGATGCTGTAGTATAATAAAAGTAAAGATCTTACTTTTTCATATTGTCAATGTTACATTTGAGAAAATTTTTTGATTATTTACATTTTATTAAGTTATTGGGATATATGAATTAAAAAATAAAATAAAAATGTGGATTATACATAAAAATGTTTTACCCCCACCCCCCACAAATGTTTTAAATTTTAAATCCGCAGTGACAACTTTCCTACATCGTTCCACATCGTCGGTTGAAAAAAATGTAATTAAATATCACCTTATCCTCTCTGTCTTCTATACTGTCACTATCATTTTTTTTTTTCAATTTTAAAGACATTTTTAAAATGTATATTATTTTTTATTATAACAACAACAACAACAAAAATCTATTAAAGTTTATTAAACTCATAATGGATATTTTCATTTTTATGAGTTAAAAGTAATTAATAGTTTTTATCATTTTTTTTGTGTGTGTGCGTGTGGGTTTGGGCTATTTAACACTATAGCTTCAAATGTAAAAAAAAAAAAAAAAATGTTTGAAATGCATTCACTTAGCTGGAGGTAAACTTCACTAAGTTTTTATTGGCATTTATTTTCATTATGGTATTATTTTTGTTTTAATATTTATGACCTGGAAAGGTAGATTTTGTTTTCAGATCATCTTTATATTTTACAGTTTTAAAGTAAAAAAAAAAAAAGAAGAATGATTTTATAAATTCAAGGCCACTTTAATTATTGTTATACATGTATTTCTTTATAATTATTATAGTGCACTTTTAAATTACAGTACTTCATTAATAACTTAATTTTAAAATGTAAACATAAATTTTATAATTAAATGTGAGATTAAAAGTCACAAACATGAATAAAATATAAATATTAGCTACTACCTAAAACAATATTTTACTTTCCCTGTTAATTGTCTTATGAAACATTTATTTTACCAACAGTCAAATACATTTATCAGAAGTCTTTTAGTCACTATATAAAGATCAAAATAATAACAAATATATTTAAAAAATAATTCTTTAGACTTTAATTTGTAATGCATCCTGGTAAATATCCAGATGTGTTTGTTTTTGTTCGATGGAATAAATGTATATTCTTAAGGTTACATATTTGATGAACCATAAAATCATTTTTATATGCTGATTAAAATTATATATAAATAAAGTAGTTTTTTGATTAAACCGTTTAGCCCAAAAACTATTTTATTTACATCATATAATATTGTAACGGAACGGTTTTTTCTAAATGAGAAGCACATCTCGATATGATTAAGTGATTCACTGATTCACTTAATCACGAGAATCTGTGGGTGACTCCTTATACAGAAATACGTCAATTAAGATAAGTTAGAATAGGTTAGACTAAAATCATAATGCTAAATAGTTTTTTTTTTAAGGGAGCAAATTAATAGAGTATGGATTCACATGTATGAGAGTGAACACACACATACTGCATGAATGACTTTTAGTATTGCATTTCTTACATATATAATAAAGCTGGGAGAAATATTGAATAAGCATTAGATGGGATGTTTTTTTTTAATGTTTCACTTTAAAGCAGCTTATCTTAAACGGGTAGGAGCATATATATATATATATATTTCAACAGGATGGGATAGTGGGAAGTGTAAGAAAAAATAGATTTGAATTGGGGTGATGGAACAACATCATCACTCCCAGTCCATTTAAAATGAAACATTTATAAAAGTACATATAAGTAAGATATATTCAAAAGGATATGTGATCATAAAATCTTTGTGAGAGCATTGAGAGATCAGCTAGTCACTCCTTAGAGTGACTAAAATAACTATATATCAATCATATATCAAACAGCACTATAAAGTAAACATACTCAATAGAAATAATCATCCATCATCGTTGATGGGAATAAACAAATCAGTACAATAAATCAACAGTCAACCTTGTGACTGGATTGGAAATGTGTCTTCTGTAGACCAGGCTACTTACTGAGCCTTTGCCACCTTGGGCAATTATTTAAACATATCTTGGATGCACCAGCTTAGTGCCCATCCATTAACATACACCAGAATCAGAAAACAAAACAATAATGCTGGAATATTTAAACATACTAATCATAATCAATGCTCAAGCCACTTGTACTGGCCAACTATAAACTCAACTTTTAATAAGACTAAAATAAAAGATAGTGCATGGGCTTTAAATAGTATCCTCTTTTGCACCAACCATGATGATGATTGATCATCTGTGGATGCCCCAAAGCACTAAATACACACCCCCATTTATATATTCATCCCATGCATGAATCTAGCTCAGAGAACATAAGCTCTGTTACTGTATATGATCAAGAGATGATGGAAACAATTTTAACAATTAAATATAAGTTTATTAATAACAATAAAAAAATGAATTAAGGTCTTAAAAGGGTTCTGATTTTGAAAACTATACAAAATTATATACACAAATAAGGTTATTACATTGGTTTACAATATTTCTTAATAAATATCTATAAATGCATATATATATATATATATACACACAAACATGCGTTTTATAATATAAAATCAAACTTTTCAATTAACTATAAAAACTGATTAAATTGTACATATGTATTATAATTGACAAGCATTGGTATTTGCAATACAATTGACAGATATATGCACACATACATGCATGTGATTTCTGAACATATTTAACTTTTACATAAAAATAATATATGATTAAGCTTTTAAATTATATTTTAAAGAATACAGATCCTTATTCTATGTTTACTACAACATGTACATAGAATTGCACAGATTATTTATGAATTTAATTTTGTATAGTATATAACATCAAACCTCCACTCTTTTACACTTTTAGCAAAATATATTTATTAATTTAATTTTGTCAAACAATAAATAATAATTTTTACATAAAATTTACATATTTAATCAATACTAAAAAATCACTTTATCAAATTTTATTACAGCTTTCTTTATTCTTTTTTTTTTTTAAAAAAAAAAGTATAGTCAATTTTTGAGAGATTAGAAAGCTTTTTATCAGGTTATCCCTTAACTAATTATAAATGTCTTTAATTTTAAAAATATAGATTTAAAATGTCTTCCCAAATGAATTAGTTAGAAACAACTCACTTTTGTATACATGTTTATCTGTGCTTCTTTTTGCATATGTAGACACAGCAGCATACATATAATTACTTTTTTATTCAGCTGGTGTTTCTCTTGGGAAAGTCATTTTTTTATCAATCCAGACAATTGTCATCCTCAGGTAAAAGTACATAATTCAGGTATGGTTGGCTTTCTCCCTTCTGTAGTCAGTACCACTTATATTTGGATTGTATAAGCTTCAGGTCAGCAAGCTGTTTTCCAGAACACTTTTAAGGATATGAATTACAAACACTCTTGATCCTTTTTCCTCCATGTGAATTCAAACTCCTGCTAAGGAAAACAGTCTACTATCTTGCCTTCTTACATCCTCATGGCAATTCTCTTGATAATTATTTTAGCTATCTTTGCAGATAGCTTTACTGTGGCCATTTTCTGCTACAGTTACCAACTCTTCACAAAATATTTTAGACAACTTTACAGCTAGCTCTTCTGCTAACTCTTACAAAACTGCAAGCCAAACTATTCTCTTCAAAAATCACTATCCAGACTAAAGCTAATTTGGTTATAAACCATACTATAGAATCATCTAAGGTGATAATAACACCTTGATTAAAAACAGAGTTTTTATTTTTACCTCTCTAATCCCTTTGAAAACATAAATGTTTTAATTAATTAAAAAATTTCAAAAATAAGTATTGTGTTTTTACATTTTACAATCAGAGTAATAATAATAATAATACAATATATATATATTTTTTCAGACCTTTTAAAAGTTTAATTTATAAAACAATATTTTAAATCAAAGTTATTATTTATTATTTATTTATTTTTTTATTTCAATGAATGTAGAAAATATCTACTATAATTTTTGTCTGTGTTTATTTCTAGTTTTCCTTTCAACTTTATATATATATATATATATATATATATATAAACTAGAAAGGAAACATATATATAGTGTGTATATATATATGCATATATATATATATATATATATATATGCACACACTATATTAGTGTATGCTATGTAATCTAACTAGTTACATTGCCATGGTCCGAGGGAAAAAGAAAATAGAAATGAATCACCTTTTTAACAATATTTTACATAATTTACATATATAATGAAAACAAACTTCATATCTAAAACTATGTACTCATCAATATTTTTAGAGATCTGACAGACATTTGACAGTTAACTGAATGAATAATGATCTGCAATTTTGAGATAGATAAAGAATTCAGCCAATGGACTGTAAGTACACAATGCACCATGAACACCAAGAGTGCTATCTCAAATGAGACACTATAAGCTACTACAACCCATGATAAAGATAATGCAAAATTATTGCAAAGCCCTCTTCCAAGGAGGGACTGAATAATACAAAACTATGCCCTGCTTCTTTTGAGTCTTATGGGCTGGGAAATACAAGCTATGCCTTGCTCATTTTCTTTCGAGACTTAGAGGCTGGAATCATGGCAGGACTATGCTAACTGCTCTATGACAAACAATATGAAATACAAAAAAATAGATTGGAGCAAATAGTGGAGATAGAACACCCTTAGTTGCATAAAACATTGCATCTTCAAGCCAATTACAAAAATCTCCATCCATCATCAAAACTAAAAACACAGCTAAACAAACTTCAACAATCAAACACCAAATCCAACCTCCAAAATCATCAATTTTCTATCTAACTATAAACATGAACCTCCCTAAACATACATAAAAATTACTATTTTATAACTTATAATCATTATCAATACTCTTGTCACATATTTCACAGTAATTTTTAAATTAAATTTGCATAAAATTCATATTTTTTTTCTTTCTCAGGTGTGGTTTGAGATCAAGTTGATAATTTTGAAGTGATGATCACCAGTATGGGATCATCATCAGCCTTACATTGGGCAGCTATCTATAATGATTGCCACAGTACATGATCATCATCATCCCTCAGTTAGGTAACCATTTGTAATGGGATGGGGGATCAAAAAGTGGAAAAGTGGTTTGAACTTGGGGTATTGGCAAATTATCAAGCCCAAGTCAATACAAAATCAATAATTTACAAAAGTATGATATTAGTAATGAAATATTTGAGGGGAGCATGAGATTAAAAAAATTCTGTGAATCACTATCCAGACTGGAGCTAATTTTGTTATCAGCCTTTTTATAGAATCATCTAAGGTGATAATAACACCTTGATTGAAAACATAGTTTTTATTTTTATCTCTTCAATCTCGTTGAAAACATACATGTTTTAATTAATTAAAAAAATTAAAAATTTCAAAAACAAGTATTGTTTTTATATTGAACAATCAGAGTAATAATAATAATAATAATAATAATAATAATAATAATAATAATAATAATACTATATATATATATAATACTATATATATATATATTTATTCAGACCTTTTAAAAGTTTAATTTATAAAACAATATTTTAAATCAAAGTTATTATTATTTTTTTTTTTTAAATTTCAATGAATGTAGAAAATATCTACTATAATTTTTGTCTGTGTTTATTTCTAGTTTTCCTTTCAACTTTTTATATATATATATATATATATATATATATATATACATATATATGCACACACTATATTAGTGTATCATATGTAATCCAACTGGTTACAATATATAATTCTCTTATTTTGATTATACATACAATATATTTTGTTTCAATAAGGTATTACTTTGCATATATGTGTAATTCTCTTATTTGGTTACACTTGCAAATTTTTTTAAAAATAATATTTTACTTTAACTTTCTGTGTGCTAGTCACGGTTAAAACTGTGACAATTTGGCATTGGTTTCTGACTGTCCAAATTCTGTTACTTTTAATGGTATGGTTACATTTTTAGCATCATTCCAAAATTTAGAAAAAGTTCTGTAAGATGCTGCCCTCTCTTGAATTATTTTACAAGTAAAAAATCAATAAAATGGTATTTATAATTTTAACAAAAGAGGAAGGCAGGATCTGGCAGGGAATTCTTATATCTTATTGGCTGATACATTTTGGCAACAAAGAAATGGCTATAAATCAGAGAAAAGTTACAATTTGTTTTTGTTTAATTGTCAAAAATGATAAACGCATGTTTTAGACCATTTTAGAAATATTTTTTGACAAATTATTTTGATAAAATATACTAAAAATAAAATTATTTAAAAAAAATAGTTAAGATTTGAACAAAAATTAACAACAATTATTTGCTTTTTCTGGAATATAAAACTGTCAAACAAATCATGTCATCACCAAAACACTTTCATTGGTTTACTAAAGTTTGTTTACATTTCACCGCTCATAAATATCTTTATAACTATAAAAAGAAATTTATTTTTGAAAAAACTTTTGTTCATTTTCATAATCTGACAAATTATTAATATACTTTTTACAAATGAAACTAAAGTGAATATAATATTAAAAGATGAATATATTTTGATGATTGAATTTGTGTTTTCACACTTCAGTGTGTAAATTGACCAATTAAAAGTTTGGACTTTTACCTCACTCAGCCAATAAAATAATCAGCAATGAAGAGGTTAGTAATTGAAAGATTAGAAATTTGTTTTATTAAAAAGAGAGAATCTTAATAAATATAATTATCTAATATTTGGTTTTGGGTGTTATTATTATTAGTATGGTTATTTTTAATTTTATCATTTAATTAATTCATAACATATATACCTGATCATCTGATCATCATCAGTGGGGTGGTTGGATGTCATCATTGGTTTGATTTAGTCTCACCATTAATGGGGATATATCCATGCCTAATTCGAATGACAGAGATGAATTATGTTAAATTTTAATCATCATCATCAGTGATGAGTATATAAGGTATCTATATGAATATTAGGATTATGATTATCATAGACTTTATTAAATGATTACAGAGATTTATAGAAATAGTCCCATCCCATAGTTGAAATGGGATATAACTATGAATTATATAGGTTATTTGGTTATTGAGTGTGACATATAGATGGCTTGAGGTGTATAATAGATTTACTGCATGCCTCTGTAAAAGGATTTGGTCACATATACCTTAGGTTTATTTGTTTAAATTAGTGATGAATGGACAAACCATTATCTGGATGTTGATGATGATCATGGATATTTTTCTTTGTAATATAAGAGTTTTTTGGACAAATTTAGTGAGATGTATCTCAACTTTAAAGTGGAATATCAATTATATTTGTACAGTCACAAGTTTGAATGGTATGGACAGGTTAATATGAGTACTATGCAGTATATACCATTTGGGGAATCTGTTGGCTTAAACCAATCAATCCCACAAGCTAGCCATAGCTGACAGATACTCCACCTGGATATTAAATAATTTATATTTCTAGAATATTATTTATAATAGATATATTGGTTTATGCAGCAATTAATCTTTACTTCAAAATGTATATAATTAATAAGCAAATTAGGAATATATAGAGGAATTAATCTCCACTTCAATAGTGTATAAAAGCTATAATAATAATAGTTTATTTAAAATTAATTAATACACTAGAAATATATAAAGGATATAACATTTAAGTAAATTTCTTTATGGTATATTAGCATCAAATGTTCAAACTTATGATGGTGCAGAATAATAGACATATACTTGTAACCAATGGAAAATACATATGTTTGTAATTATATTTTAATAAAAGATATAAATGAATATTTACCACATTACAATTTAATCAATCTCATAATGAATAAAAATCCAAATAAGTTTTTTATACCTGTCTAAATTGATGAGGTTATAATTTGGAATAATAACAGTTATTTTTCCTAAATTATATTTATATTTATACCATGCATCCCTAAACAAAATTTCTAGTGTAAGTAATGGTTGTTTTCTCATCCCTGGTGTTTGCCACAGGATGGCATTGATGCTAATCAAAAACATATACATATAACGATTCCAGGCCGGACCTAAATGATCGATTTGATCTAAAAAGATCTGATTTCTTAGATTTGTAATAAAATATTCTACTAACTAATACTATTATATGATGTTAGTTTTTTTCATTTTTGTAAATGTTTATTAATCTTATCTTGTTTTTTGAGTTTGTGTGTGTGTGTCTTTAGAGTTATGGTGTTTTTCTAAGTTTTTTTTTTTTACTTTATGTCTGTCTTTTTAAAGTTACAGTCTTTTTTTTGCAAGAGTAAATCAATAATTTTATTCAAAAGCAAGACATAATAAGTAAATGTTTATTAATCTTATCTTGTTTTTGAGTTTGTGTGTGTGCTTTTAAAGTTACGGGGCTTTTTCAAATTTTTTTTGGGACATTATGAGTGTCTTTTTAAGGTTACGGTATTTTTTTTGCAAGAGTAAATCAATAATCTGATTCAAAAGCAATATGTAATAAGTCAATGTTTATCAATTGTAGATTGTTTTTTAGTTTGTGTATGTGTCTTTAAAGTTACGGGGCTTTTTTTCATTTTTTTTGTACTTTATGTGTGTCTTTTTTTAAAGTTATGGTATTTTTGGTCAAAAATAAATCAATCATTTTATTAAAAAAGCAATACGTAATTCTAAATCTATCAAAAGTAACGTAATTTATATACTACAATTTAGAATTGATACCCGACTACTATTAGTAAGGACCATCATTGAAAGACTCAATTGAAAAATGATACCTGACTAATTTGCTTTCTTTTTTTTTTTGGGGGGGGGACAGTAATGAATCAGAAAGTGGGTTGTTTTTGTTAAGTCTGTCTTTATAAAAAGAGTACCATTATTGAAATACTAAATTTAAAAATGACAGCTGACTAATTTGCATTTCTTTTGACAATAATTAATCAGAAAGTGGGTTTTTTTTTTTTTTGATAAATCTTGTGTGTATATATATATATATGTGTATATATATATATATATATAATAATGTAATTCAAATACTCCATTGAAAAAATCAAATCCTGTTGAATTTGCTTTCTTTTTTTTTTTTTAAGACAGTAATTAATCAGGAACTGGGTTGTTTTTATTAGTGTGTAGATATAAAAACTAATTTTATTTTGAAATAATAAATGTCAAAAAAAAAAATACCCGACTAATTTTCTTTTTTGGACAAGTAATTACTAATAATTAGACACTGGGTTGTTTTTGTTTGTGCATATATATATATATAGAAAAAGTAACTGGTCACGGATGAATTCTCATGAAAATAATACTTTTCACGTGATCCTTCAAATTTTTTCCATTCTGCACCTTTAAAAGCAATTTTTGACAGTTACCCATTCGTAATGTAATCTTCAGGACATTATTACTAAAGTCACAACAGTAAAGTAAGTTACAACACATTAAAAAATAGACGTCTTATCAAATTTTAAAAAAACTATGACTGCTTCAAATACACACATTTTCACACGAAACTATAGAGAAAATAGATATTTTACTATTACGAGAAAATGATGAACAAAATTAACTACTACGGTAGCCAATCAAGGCATTTCTTTCTCTTTGCTTTTAGCATTGAAAAAAAAAAGCCATAACTGGCAGCCATTGGAATGTCTTTCTGTTTTATTATAAAAAGAAGTCTCTTTGTGTTGGTTTCTGTCACTGCCACCACCTCCATCCAACATAACATGAGGACTCTTTTCTGCATTTATAATGTAGAAAAATTCCTATTTTGTTGGGTGAATGCTGGTGAAATGGTATATTTCTAGGAATTAACCTAGAAATAGTGACATCTCAAGGCAAACACCAGGGATGAAAAACAACCTAAATAATTATAATAAATGTATGTAAATTCTAAAATAGGACTTATATCTGTGATAGACATGAATTTCTTAATAAATATGTATTTCTCTAATGTTCCACATTTTAATAAAATATCCCATGTTAGCATAACACAAGAATATAAACTGTTGTTGAAAGATTTTCTATTAGCAGATGCTATGTTTTTATATCAAGAGCTTCTGAAAATAATAATCAATGGATTAGTTACAATGCACACTGCATTTCTATGGTATATAATATATATATATATATATATATTGAAGCGGAATCTGAGAT
>JAQFVV010001349.1:22500-78549 GCA_028023455.1 Epiperipatus broadwayi | reverse complement strand
TCAAAGACAAGGCATCAAGGACAAGGACAAGGCATCAAGGACAAGGCATCGAGGACAAGGCAACCAAATGGATCCATCGGCAGGCGCTACGATGGTGATTATTACATATTGACAAGAACCATTAGTACAGTAAGTCCGGATCGACCAGCAATCACGATGGCCTTAGCCAGCCATTCTAGATGAAGCACCGATGTTAAAAGTCATATTTGCTAACTATATCAGTTGATTATCGGAGCTGTGGTTTACCACCCTCTCAACACGAAGTCTCTAGCTCTAATCACTCTTGAAAAACTTTTATTTCTTAATTAAAAAATTCCACCAGCCTTTGTCCTTCTGATCCTTTGTTTCACTTTTATTCACACCTTCTTTCTTACTATGCCTTCAGCCATATGTAAATTGGTTTTACCCACTCTCGTAGCACTATGTATTTCAATATTCTTGATTTTAATTAAACAGATTTTAATACATGTTTTTCTTTTTTACTTTTTTTAAATTTGGACAAGCATTTATTATTTCTGTCTATATCCTGCTTCAAATACACTCCATACATGCATTTCGTTTATCATCAAATGTGTACTTTAAAACCCAGATCCTTATCTTTTGATCATGTCTAACTTTCTCTGTTTTGTGCACTATTTAAGGTTTTTTTTTACCTTTTTTAAACTTTACTTTCTTTCAAAATCGGATTTTAACTTGCATTTTATTTATATTTCTTTATCACTTTATTTTTTGACATACATTTCCAATATCTCTAATTTTATATTTTAATTTCACTAAAACCCGAACTTTGGAGGGTAAAAGATAAGAATCTTTTGATTCTAATTCCCTCTCTCTTTTTTTTTTAATTAGTTGAAACATTTCTTTGTTCTGTAATTTTTTCCAAGTTCGCTTTTCTTTTTTTTTTTTTTCTTTTTCTGCTAAACATAATATTTAATATTCTCTGAATGTTTAATATTTATATGTGTGACTGCAGTATGTGCGATCATCACAATATATTTTATTATTTGTATATTGTTTTGCACAATTCATCTGGTCCTGATTTTGTATCCTTTTTTCAAATGTCCTATTATGTTTCTTATCTTTTTCAACTGCAGTATTTTCTGACTGATTTTTATATATCATATTGCAATACTTAGTCAGAAAAAAACTGCAGTTGAAAAAGATAAGGAACATAATAGGATAATTAAAAAAATACAAAATCAGGACTGTATATACAATTATTAGATAATTATCATGGAATGTATAATAACAAAGATTCAAATAATAAAACATTAAAAATTATAAAGAAAGCAAATGTTATAAAAGATTACTGAAAACATTAAAAGTGTAATTAAAATATAATTTATGTTTGATTTATACAATAGAAATTATATAGTAATAAGCTTGCATTTATTATTAATCTTTATGCATATTATTTTTAATGTTTTAAATATACTACAGTTTGAATGATAACCACAAAATGGAGATTCTATAGAATAGTTTGTCATGTGATTTTAAAGGTAGACATTTTGTTAAGATTTCTAAAAGAAATGAAAACTAATGTTTTAATTAAATTTTATTTATTTTAATATTGTTTATTATCAATTTTAATTTAGTATTAATATTTTAAATTTTATAATGATGACAGCATTATGAACAAATGTTTAATATTTAAATTTGAATATCTGAAATAATAATTTGATGTATATTGTAATATCATCTGAATGAGCTGTTAATTTTGATAAAGTTCTGTTTTGTAGTTTAACATGGGACTATTTGGCTAATCTAATTAAAATTGTTAAATATATTTAAAAATTCAAACTTTATTTACATTTTTTCAAACACATTCACCTATTAGTAATAATAGACAAGTTTGTATAGCCAGTAATAGCTATTACATTTGAACCAGTAATTTTTAAAATTGTAAATATTAAATTTAAGATATTGTAAAAGTTTAAGTTGTTTTATGAAACACAGTAAGCAATAAATAATTTTTTGATTTTAACTATGATGATCACACTGATTTCTCCAATATCATATGAAGTTAATTTATTGATAATTGATTAGCTTCTTAAATTTTTTTGTTTTACTTTTCTCCTCTCTACCTAATATTATTGTGCTTTCACAATAAAACATATGATTACTGATGTGTATATGATTTGCAACTTTAAATACATCTTTCTTTCTTTCTTTCATTCTTTCTTTCTTTCTTTCTTTTTTTTTTTTCTTTCTTTCTTTCTTTCTTTCATATTTGTTTACATTTTATATCAAATTTTATTAATTGTTATCTTTGTCAAAATATCCCAACTGGTTAGAAGAACATTTTAGACATATTATTGTGAAATGTAAATATCACCAGTTTCATTTTTGTTCTAGGTATCACTGGTCATGCCACCAAGAGAGATCAATACTACTTACAATTTATATTTTATACTAACCTACGTATAAATACTAATGGTTAAGAATATTTTGAAACTATAAAATTTAATTTTTAAAAAATATTTAATAATTTCAATTAAATAATGGAAATAATCCTACTTATAACAACAAGTGAAATTCCATTATAACAAATCTTTAGACAATTATATTATTCATAATGTATATCTGGAAAAAAAAATCTTTAATGAATAAATTACTTTAAATATTAGCAGCAATGTCTGTAAAAGGTTAAATAATTAAAAAATTGCTTTTTAACAACTTATATCTTGTATTTAATTTAATTTTTTAATTCATTAATTATGCTGTAAAATTGGTTGACACGTATTTTTTTTTAGAAAGAATGATTTTTTTAAAAAAAATAAATTTATCAAATAATTAAACATTTAGTGCCCTGGGAAAATGTTACATAAAATATTTAAAAATGAATTAGAAAACATTTTTAAAGATAATTCTTTAAATCTAAATGAAAAAAATGTTTGCAGTATAAATATATTTACTTAAATTGTGTGTTCATTGTAAATTCTAACTTGTCAAAATTTTAGATCCCTAATATTTAACTTCTGTAAAAATTAAATCGTTGACTTTGCAAGTGCAAAATTAAAAGGAAATCACATTTTCATATCTGTTTGTTATAAAGCAGTGCAGTTTTTTTTTTTAAAAAAATAAATGAATAAAATATAAAAAAGAGATTATTTCAAGATTCACAATTTATCTTATTAATATAAAACCTCATTAGTTATTTATAATGCATTCTTAGGATTAAGATGTTATGGTGAGTTATATTAAGAGGGTACTGAGGACTTCTATGGTATCTGTAATGGAGTCATGGCTTAATCATAGTATTACGTTAACTAATTACTTTAAGCCCCCCCCTTTATTCAGGTAAAAAAAAAAACCTATACATATCATATTTTAAAAAATATATCGAATTTCCTTTTTCTTCAAGATTTTTTTATCAGAGAAAATAGATATACTTTTGGTAGAATGAAACATAAAATTAATATCTAACCAATATACCACAAGTAACCATGATCTATTATTAATTTACAATAATAATAGATATCCATCTTTATCTTATATTAATGATTTGTTTAAAAAGATAATTTAAATACTTCTCATAGGTATGTGGATGCTAAAATACACATAAAGGTATAAATTACTAATGGAAATAAATAATAAGTCATAAAGGAATAAATGAATTTTAAAAGAATGATTCTTTTAAAATAGGAAATAAAAGTTATTTATAACTTTGTAAGATTAGAAAAAAAGATTATTTTTCAAAGTAAAAGCAGTTAAATTAATGAGAGTAGAATGCAGTATTATAATAGGATAGTGAACAATTAAAGGAATTCCAAGTTTAGATTTCCTTCATGATTATAAACTCTAAGCAAAAAATAACTCATTAATTAAAGTCAGATATATAATGGTTAAATTCTTGTATCCAGCAAGTGAGCATTGAAATGATGAATCATTTGAGTGGATTGATGGGAATATGCAATCAGTTTTATGAAATAAAACAATGAAGGGACTCAGTGCAAATTGGATCAAGAAAGGAATACTTGATTTTTGGAGCTTCACTTCTGCACATGGACATATAAGCAGGTTCAGAATGTCACATGAATGCGCAAGGACTTCAAGTGTGGAGAGGTGGCCTCTGCACATCTGAACAGCAAGATAGGACTTATACAGGTCATATTGCTATTCATTATTATTTTTATATGCCTACAGGCCTAGGTATATATTGAAGCATGGAATGATCTTACCGATATTATAAACCTGAGTTAAGTTTATAATATGTAATACATATAGATGTATATATAATTTGTAACATTTGATTAACCATTGCTAAGAGTATTATTATTAAATTGCATTTAGTCTCAACCTAATAGAGTTGTGTTATTACTGGGGGATTATTATTAAGTTAGGTTGGGAATGGTTACATTTGCAGACCAGGTGATGGGGTAGTGCAGACATATCAATTTCTAATACACTTCTGAATATATTAAACTTTTCATCTCTTAATACCAAAATAAAAATGCAATTACATAATTATTATCACCAGAAATAACCACTCACAAATGAGTGGGGCCATTCCAATTACAAGTAAAAAAGATAGACAATAGTAAGAAGATTATATAGATCAATCTGTGGAACACATATGCCATGTCACAGTGATTTAAATATTATTGAGGTTTCTTGCATATTTTTGAACAAGTATTTTGTTGTTTTTCATAAATGTCTCTGAGAAACAACTTGAGATTTTTTAAAATGGGAAATTGGTTTAATATTTCTCCAGAAGCTGCTTAAATATTACACCCCAAGTATGGTACAATTATTTCATAACATGAAGTGTTTCTCCATAATTTTATCAAATTTTATCCACATCAAACATAAATATATAAATTGAACATTATTAAGTATATACAAATTTATAAATAGGAAAATATCGATATAAAATAAAGAAAATGTATAAATTATTAATTAAATATTGAGGTTATTTTCCTTGTCCTGATCTTATTTGTAATTAGTTTGCTTAAATGTTTTGAACATTAGCTAAATAAAGGTATATTCCATATGTTAATTTTGTAGTTGAGTATTCTTTTGGCTGTTGAAACTAAAATTCTTCAGCCAAAATTCGCATCCAGCTACAGCTAACAAAATTAACATATGGTTTAACATTTACTTAGCTAACATTCATGAACATTTAAGCAAATCATCAATTATTAATTTAATAGTAAATAATCTTTAAATCATTTTTCTTATTTAAATGAATGTAAATTGAATGATGCATTTATAAATACTGAGAAAATAAAAATAAAAATAATATTTTCAATTGGATGAATGGTTGAAGAATTGGAGTGTGGAGTAGATTGAAGCCTGTCCATTAAAGTATGAGGATTGGCTATCTTAATATATATCTGAGTACTTATAGCATATATATGTAGAGACAGTAATCTGGACCAACTGATGATTGCTGGTTTAGCATGAAATATGTATATTGGTGATTATTTATCTTTTCAACATATATGTGCTCAAGTGTATCAGTGTTTTGAAATAGTGTGGAGAATGGTGGGTCATGTGAAAGTCTGTGCTCATATAACCTATATATTACATATATAGACACATGTATATAATAAGCTTGTGTGTTTCAGTTATTACATAGTAGAAATGTTTGCCCATCCCTTTGTATAGGTATTAAATGGATTATGCCCTGTACATGAGGGATCAGATTGAGAGGTCAACATGGGTGTGACAAGAATCTCAGCCTTAAGGTGGCTTTTGAGCATTCCATCATCGGATTTTTAATTGGATGGACGGTTGAAGAATTGGAGTATGGAGTAGATTAAAACCTGTCCATTAAAGTATGAGGATTGGCTATCTTAATATATATCTGAGCACTTATAGCATATATGTGTAGAGATGGTAATCTGGACCAACTGATGATTGTTGGTTTAGCATGAAATATCTATATTGGTGATTATTTATCTTTTCAACATGTTTGTGTTCAAGTGTATCAGTGTTATGAGATAATGTGGAAAGTGGGGGTCGTGTTAAAGTCTGTGGTCATATACCCTATATATCACATATATAGACACAGGTATATAATAAGCCTGTGTGTTCCAGTTATTACATAATAATTATGAACTATAAATATACAAATAAGCCTGGCATGGTTTGTTACATTTAAAGCTTAAAAATCTATCGATTGTACCTCAGACTTATTATTTCTGGAGTTTAAACTTTTTTTCAATGCCTATTCATTTAATAAACCATTCAGTTATTTATTTTTATTTAATGTAAAAAACTTTATTCTCATGATAACATTTAACATTTCACTCATTCCCGTAGACCATTTTTTAGATTTAATTTAGAAAAGAAATTATAAGAAAAGAATTAGCTATATTTATGTAATAATATATAATTGATTAATGAAAAATTTCAAATCTATTAATGAATAGAAGAAGTTATGTTTTAGATTTACATATACAATTATTATTCCTCAGGTTCTGAAAATGACCAATGATGTTGGGTTTAAGTATTAATTACAATTTCCATTTCAAAAGAAATAAGAAATATAGTAATTTATCTTTTCATTTATTGTTTATAAATAAAAATGTATCAATTTACTATAGATACTCTTCATAATATATATATATATATATATATATGGTAGATAGTGATCTGGACCAACTGATGAGTGCTGGTTCAGCACGAAATGCATCTTGGCAATCATTTGTCTTTTATTGTATCTTTATTTATAAAAATTTAAAAGAATGGGGAATTATGGAGGTTGTTTAATATATCTATAAAGATATTACACATGGGAAAGAGAAAGATGAATAACTTTATGTTTGTGTATGTTTGAAATTAAAAAATCAGATATATTAATCTTTAACAGAAGTTTAGAGTTTATATCTGTGCTACAGATAATCTCTTGTTTAGAAAATGATTAGTAATAATCATTACTGTATTTATCTGAAGTGGATAGGTGTCAAAGCTGTGAGGGGTTTGACAATGGTAAATATAAATGTAACAATTATTTGGAAATGATAAAACATAATTACACATGAAGATCTAAGTCCACTTTTGGTGTGGTTCATCACAATCATACTTGATTTACAAATATAAACAAAAAGAAAAGTCAATATTCATACATTGTATTAACATATTTGTTAATCATAAGTTGCGATTAAATTAGGGAGGTGGAGGGGTTTGGTTTAGCAGCTACACAATAGCCGTAACAAAAATTGCAACATTAATTACATAATAATGTCATAATTTTACATACACATTCATCATTAAGTAATATATTTGCAATAACAAATTGTTTGCAATGCTATCTTTACTGAAAATAAAGTTTAGCTTTTCTATTAGATGCCCTAGTATAGTATTTCATCAATTGTGTTATCCAATCACTCACTTACTACCCCTTATCTGATATTAATAGCTTAATTTGATTTTTCACATTCTGTGTTAATGATATTTGTGTAAAATTCTTGTATACAATTTCCACCTGAAAAAAATCTATACACCTGCATTCACACTATTGATATCTTTTTCTAGTTCTACTTGAGGATTCAATCGCTCCCTTACTTACGTCAGTTCTTAATGATCTTAATATCAAAGCATAATTAGAGTCTTAAAGTCATGCTAACAAGTAATAATTTTTTAATAAGATTTGTGTAGTTTAGGCTTGAACTCAATGATTAATATGTTCTGAATCATGTTTTAGCTCAAACTGTCATTTTAAAAATCAGACCTTATATGATCTCCTAAATAACTAACATGACTAATTATTTTATCCTGAGTGGTTGGCAATGGTTGAATACTGGAGTGAAAAGCTCATAATTTCCGGATTGATTTGTAGATGAGAAAATTAAACCCTGACATATGAATAAACCATAGCTGAGATTTCTATCCCATCACTTTGGCTTTTGAATATCTCAGCTTAATTGAAATGTAAAAACAAACGTAATCTATTTATTCGCTATTTGATATAGAAAAGTGTTTTTAAAAGATACATTTTAAATAAAAACTCTGCAAATCTGTAAAACTGAAAATTTAAAGTTTAGAGACTGAAAAGCACTATAATATTGTCAAGCATTGGTAGCCGAGAGGTCATCGCACCCGCCTTGCAAGCAAGTAGTTGGTTGCAGACGGGTGTGGGTTCGCGTCCCGGTCGATGCTATGACATATGAGAAAAAAAAAAGCACTATAATAGTCTGAGAATTCGTGAGAAGATCTAGTCGCAGAACTAGAGTCTACCATTCTACGATTGGACCAAATCATAAAGGCACTGGTAAAGGCACTAGATTATAATCAACTATGGTCAAATACTCTACTATTAGTCTCATTGAAATACAATCTTGCTTTAATTGACAAATCTATTTTTAGAAAAAAAAAACGACGTACAATTTAAATTGATTTTTATTTTTATTTCAAAAGTAAAAAAAAAAGCTTAAGATTGAAAAAAAAAACATTTGCAAACAAAATCTTTCAAACTGTAGTAAAATTAAATGTAAAGATTAAAGCATTATTTTTAATTTCTTTATTAGTAGTATTAAAAGAGCTTAAAGTGTTTTAAAAAATCGATATTTATATTTGGGAAATTTTTTACTCACACCAGTTGGTAACAGCAAATTGATTTTATCCCCATTTATAGTACGTTTTAACTTATATCCAACTTTATTTGAACAGTGCATTTTATTTAAATAAACAGCATAATAATATATATTTACAACTATAATCTAGTCTATTTGTCTTAAATGATAATATTAAACTAATCTGGTTAAGTTTCACTTAGACTTATTAATTTTTTTGTTTTTTTCACACCAGTATAGTGTATATACATAAGCCAAATCAAGCGTTAGTGGTCGAGAGGTCAGCGCATCTGCCTTACAAGTAGTTGTCCCGGGTTAGTGGGTTCGCTTCCCGGCCGATGCTATGACACATGAAAAAAAATTTTTTTTGCCATTATTCATATATATATATACGCTCCATTTATTTTCATTAATCATTGAGAATGTCTTGAGACTTATTGGATACTGATTTTCTTTAAATCATACATAAGCAATTTTTTTAGAATTTTATTACAAATGTGTCAATTTTACATTCTTTTACACTTCTCTAAGCTGCCAGTTAAAAGACAAAACAATCTTCAAATAGTTCATTACTTTAAAACTTTTTCAATAGTTCTGCATAGGACCAATTGCCAAGTCAAATAAAACTTTCCTTTACACAAAGAATTTAACAAAGCTATATCATATTGGTATATTTTGTCTCAAAGTTATACCAACAATTTTAATAATAAATAACAAAAACTTAAGTTTTTTTATTATTATATATTTTATGTGATATATGAGACATTCAGAAAAAAATATATAAAAAATAATGTATTATCATTAGTATTTAATTAATGAAAAAGACTGTCAGTTTAATAAATACAATAAAGGGAGTTTAGAATAAATCAAAAATCGGTTAAAATGTAAACAAAAGGAAAATGAAACTCTGTATCCTAATCTCAATTTAAAATAAAAGAAAAAACAGAAGAGGGAAAAATATAATTAAAGTATAAAGTAAGAATTTGAATTAGATTTACTATTTGAAAGGTTCATTTATCTTCTCTTTTAACTAATAGAAAAAATTCCAAAATGTTACAAGATATAATGAAAACGAAAGAAACTAAATTGTAACTTTAAATTATAAAGGTAACTTAACTTAAAGATTATAAAGTTACTTAGTGAAATAATTTGAACTAAAATATTAATTGTGAAAAAAAAAAAAGAAAAAAGGCCAGAGAAACTGTAATGTAAATAATGTTCAATAATATTTAATATTAAATAAATATGATGTCATGAATTTTACCAAGCCTAGTTAAACTGCCCTCTAGCAACCATGTTCAATAACCTTTTACAGTAAGAAAATAGATCAATTCTTACTGCATTTGAGATCTTTTTATTTAGAATTATTTAGAACAATAACAGCCAGAGAGTAAACTCAAATCAGCCTATATATTTTAATGCAAGTTGATTTTTAAATAACAGATATTAAGTTAAGTTTAATTTCTAAAACTCTATAATAATGAAAGTTATATATGTAATGTTAAATACTATTTTAAATGGAGTAAATATAATGTCATGTAAAATTTACCACAGTGGTCTAGTTTCTTACTATAAAAGTTATTAAACATGGTATCTAAGGCAATTCAATGATTATTTAAAATAGGCTTGTAATCTTGTGGAAGAAATTAATCTTCACACATATGCCTGGAAGATGAATTTTTACTTCAGAAGAAGTAAAAATTGTAATAAGGTTTCCTTAGGTGAGCCTGCAGAAGGATCATTATATATATATATATTGTATCGATCCGGAGAAAGGTACTTACGTAAACTGCACTACGGGGCGCCATCTAGGCATTTGAACCTAGAAAAATTTATAAAGTAGGCAGATACGTAAGTCAAAAAAAAAAATTTTTTTTTTTTTTAAATTTTGATTCCGGATCGTTACAATGGCGAACCAACTCGGGCCGATCTTTAATAAACCACAAATACCCTGAGCAAATTTTGTCAAAATGAAATATTTTTATCTGTTTACATAAAGTCGTATACTTTAAATCTGATAAAAGCACTGCCAGAGAGAAATTGCGCATATATATTAAACACGAGAACATATAAATAATTTTAAAACTAAATTTTGTTTAAAAAAAAAAAGTCAAAAGGTTGCAATTGATATGTTTTTTTGTTTTTTTTTGTTGATATATATTATGCTTTTATGTGTATAGGAGCGCACAGCCACGTAAGTTTATGATCGAAATGTGGTGCCTTACGATGAGTACCTTCGGGAATTACTTCAGTGTAACCCTATGTATGCATTTCAATCAGTCATAAATAAGTTGGTGGTATTTATAATTGTGCTGCAAATATACACGTTTAAAACCATTATTTCTTAAAACATATTTATCTCAATGCAACCTCCTAAATAAATTATTTATAAAATAACTTGCTTGTCATGCCGTATGTAAAAATAAAATATATAAAATAAAATAGAACTCTTGTGGGGAGGGGTGTAAACGTAAATGGTCCTTAGGTAAGCGATAGTCAACATTTTCTTTTTGTATATAGTCTTTTTGTAAAATTATTAACCGGATGTTTTGTAAATGTTTTCGTCAATCGTGTACCGTAATTACTAACCCTAAGTAAAAAGTTTTTTTTTTTTGATCATTTTTTTTTAAGCAACTTTACTGATATGTAACGAGCATAGACGTTCGTTACATTGTTGTTTTTTTTAAATTTATTAAACATGAAAGTAAATTAAAAAGTTCGCATTTAAAAATTTTCTTTAAGAATTAAAAATTGAAATTAAATATCATCTTAAACTCTTATATATTAAATCGCACAGATAATGAAAAATTATTAAAATAAAACTTTATTAAAGAAAAAGTATTTTAAAACTAAATTTTAAAAAGATTTGGAGATGAAATTATATCTTTAAATTTATCTTTAAATATATTTTTGATTTGGAAAACAGGTTAATTAATCAGAAATGGAAATGATTGTTAATTAGTTAAATGTAAACCAGCCTTCGGCATTTAAATGTAAAAACACCAGTCAATAGGAAAACAATAGAAACTGTTAGCAAATAAGAAGAAATCCCTATGGAATCGGACCGCAGCGAAAGGACCATCGCATCGGTGACGTAATGTAAATTCAATCCTTCACATTAATATAAAAGGAAAATTTGGAAATTATTAATTAGTGACTGGAAATTGATTATTACAATGTGACTATATGTAGTAGTACGGAGTTGGAGGAATTGACAGACGCACGGTCAATTCTTTCAGCTGTTAAAAAAAGGAGAAATGAACTATCGTTTCCTACATTGAGGACCAACTAAATTAAAAAACCTCCGAATGAATAAATAAAACATCGGCTAAATGTATACCAATATCTTCAGGACGGCGTGGGAATTCCCGTTCAAACTTACAAACGACAGATAAAGATGAACTGTTTAAAACCGTAAGAACTTTACAATTAATGAACATTAAGTTAAAAACTTTTCGTATTTAAAATAATTGCATTAGTTTCCTATCTGACTAAAGTAGTTAAAATGTTATTTGATGTATTTTTTTATTTATTTATGTAAAATCATTTCCATTTATTTATTTTTTATTCTTTAAGTTTTTATCATGATTTTTTTTGTTCTTCGTTAAATTAATTATATAAATGTTAAACTTAAGTCAGGCATGAATGGCTGTATAGATTTGTAAAGTTATATTAGGGGAGGGTAATCTTAGGTTATTTGTTTCGTGGTTAAATTGGGTCAATGGATTGGATATATTGGTGTGATTAGTAGATGTAATATTGATTCGCTACGGGCAGAATCGCTTCATATGCCGCACACTTCCATTTGCCTATGGAAGGAATTATAAGTCGGATACCGCAGTTCCTTTCTATGGAGTTTTTTGTTTTATTGCTCTTCTTTGCAGATAGATGTAATATTCCTATCTCATAAGAGGCAATTTCTTCTTTTAACCTTTTGTGCTGCCGTATTTTATTACATTGAATACATCGATGTATCAGATGAATTGATGCCAGTTTGACTACGAATTTTAGCCTAAGGTTAAATAGGGATAGAATGTTTATTTTCAAAAGCAAATTTATGTGGTCTATTCATACTCGATCCTAAATAAAAATGCATTAAATTTAAGTTGTTTATAGACGTTTGCATGGATTGTTTATTGGTTAACTATGTTTTGCGTTTCCATATTTGATCAAAATATATAGACATTCGATAAATAATGATACCTTACGGTGAGTATCTAAAATGTATTTATTCGGATGTCTTTTAAGTTATTGGTGACAATGCAAGTATCTTATGGTGAATACTATTGGGTTACGTATAAATTTCCCTCCGCAATTGTCAGTAATCAATGATTTTATATTTCGATCATTTATGTTTACTTTGAAATGTTTTTAACCGTGTAATCTATGTAACCGATCTATAGCAACATATTAAAACAAGCTTTTATAATCCCATCTGTGCGAACTTAATTAAAATGTAAACTTATAATATAATAGAAATTAAAATGTAAATTAAAATCTAAGGTAAAGTTAAAAATAATGTTAAAATGTAAAACTAATACTAAAATAATTTTAAATCTTATATATATGTGCATAAATAAATGTTTGTAGGATTAATTACTGGCAGTGGCTTCTTTTATTTATTTTTTAATGTTGACATCTAATTAGATAAGATATTATATTATTTAATCTCTGCTATTCCACTGAGCTTGTGACATGGGCTAACGACCGGAATCAAAATAAAAAATAAAAAAAAAATTTTTTTTTTTTTTGACTGACGTATCTGCCTACTTTATAAATTTATCTAGGTTCAAATGCCTAGATGGCGCCCCGTAGTGCAGTTTACGTTAAGTCTTTTCTCCGGATCATTACAATATATATATATATTGAAATGGTAAATCTGATTTAGATTTGCTGTTTCACAGTCTGACCCCCTAATCATTTATTTTACTAACATTTGCTCTTTTTTATTATTCTAAAAAACCTTTTTTATCATTTTTTTTAAACTATCCTGAATAAATCCTAAAATTTATTTTGGATAGTGTTAATCATATATATAATTGTACTAACACACTAAGTTATTCCATTTATATTATTAAAAAGAAAAGTTTCAAATAATAAATTTTGAATTTTTTTTATATATTTTATATATATGTATGTTTAAAATGTCTTATTTTTTTAGTTTAAGAATCCAAGATGGCCTTTTCTGAAAGATTTTTACCTTGATAATAAGTTTAAAATAAATGTTTAAATTTTATCAAAAATCCATTTACTTTGGAATTTCTATTCAGTAATTAGTAGAGATTCTATATCGTTATCTCAAAATAAAAATGAACATATAATTATATTGAAATCTATTGATCCTTATCAAGGTACAAACTTTCTAAAATTAGAATGAAAGCATAATTCCTATTGTTTTCTAAAGGCAAATCACCTGAAGCAGCAGAGAAATAATATACCATTAGAAAGGTATAAATAGTGGTGCTTTTTTTTAAAAAAAAGAGAAAGAACAGACAAAAATAAAAGAAAGAGTTTGAGAACATCTCCACATCTGTGATATGGTGAGTGAGGAGTAAAAGGGAAATTCACCACCCATTCCCTTCTGAGGTGTGAAACCTCCTGACATACTGCTGCTAGAACCTGCCTTCAAATGCCACAAACCATCAATGTTCACCCGCAGAACTCATCCCGGTGAGCACCAAGGTAGTCATCCAGATTTTACAAAATTATTATTAGAATGTAAATATAATTTTGCAAAGCATTAAAAATGTCAAAAGTTATTGTTGATTGAAAATCTTTTAACTGATTCTTTAACCCTTTTCTTTTAAATTATAATGTTTCATAACTCAAGCTCACCATAATTTTTAATATTTTTGATTAATTGAATATGAATTTATTTATTTGATTTTTTTTTTATTATTTCGACAAACTTCACTCGCGGGGACTCAAAGAGAGTAATTTGCTAAGAGAGCAAATCATGTTTACTAAGGGAAGGAAATTTTAACAAAGAATGATTTAATTTTAAAAATAAAATAAGTTGATCTATTTTTATTTTGCAAGTGACATAATGTCGAATATATATATATTTCAAAGATAAACTTACCGTACTTTTTAAATAAATTTATTATAGATTTCCCAGAATGGGATTCTATTATTTTATATTTCTGTAATTTAAGACAAAAGTAATATGTTATATATTTTGACCTTGTAACAGCACCTCTGGATAGCGTCAGTTAATTGTCATACCTTTTTTTTAAGTTAGGAAAGAGGGAAGGAGGATTTATTTGAGAATTAAATTTCCTTATTTCTATATGTATGATTTTGTAGGTTAAATATTTACATAAAGTAGTTGTTTGCACAGGTCGGTCTCTATGCAGTATTAGATCATTTAGGGCTATTTAATTATAATTCATTCATATTTAATGAATATAATATCTTGAGTTAATGAAGAATGCTTGGAGTATCATGGACAGACCTAAAACGGTCATTGAGTTGGTGATTCGGAGTTAGCCTCCAGTTTCGCATACGTCTGTGAATCGGATAGCATGGTTGAGATACAGTGGGTTAGCCAGTATAATACCCATACAAGCGAGCACGTTGACTCTCTGTAAGTTCTATCTCCTATCAGTATATGGATGCAAAATGTGGACGTATCGATTTTCCTTTTAATTCTTCGTTGGAATAGGCATGCAAGTGTCCGTAATCTGGCTTGTATGTTCCTACCTATGTTTCTTCTCTCCTTTGCATTCGTATATTTATTAACCTGACATTGTTTTGACTTTTCTTTTGCCTATCTAATACATAAGCCATAGGGAAATGATTCTACTTAAGGATCTTTGACCTGAGTAATCAACTCTTTTGTTTGTTTTCGTAATTAGTTAAAATCATTTGATTTTGGCTATTTCACATTATAGTTCTTATAGGTATGATTTTAGTTGTAAGTCCAACTAAATTGGCTTGTTTGCTAGATAATTAACTGATCTATTTTTTTTGTTATAACCGCTTACAGTTTTAATCACTTCTTTTATATGTTAGTGGAGTAAGATGTCAAATTAATCTTATTATAATCATTTACTTGATGTCCATTTCAGTAGAAAATGTTTTGTCTAAATCTTGTGTAAAGAAGAAATAAAAATATTCATTCTTATATATGTCTATTAGGTAGCTGTTTAGACCTGCTGCTATCTTATAAGCCTGTACTAAATGTGCATGGATAATTTTAAAATCTGTGATCATTTAATTTTAAAATCTTTTTTTTGCAATAAATGTAGACAAAGGTAAAGGTATATAAACTAAAAAAATGAAATGTTAACCGCTAATATAAAGTCATCATGAACTTGTATAATTATAAAAGTTAATTTAAAGATTGTAAATTTTTTTTTTTTAAGAGCTTGAGTTAAATATTAATGTAACATGCTTAATGATTTTTAAATATATATATATATATATAACTAAAACAAAACTTCCAGTGTTCCTTGAATCATTTTTATTTACTTTTATTTTAAATAATTTTTGATTTTAAATTTATATATATAAATCAATCACCCAAGTTCTCATTTAAATATAGTTAAAAATGAATTTCAATCTTTAAGACCCAGCTGCCGGCACAGTGAAAGTAAAGGAATTCGATCGTATCATCGAAAAAGGCTATTGATTAGATCTTTGACCTGGGGATATGGGTAAATAGGCAGAATCCACGATGTACCTGATTTTTATATCTTGTACATGGTCAGACTTGAGGTACTTTGCCTGTATTCTGGGGCTTGTTAGATCGATAGGCATTTTTTGACTGGTGCAATATATATAATAAATAAAATGTCCATTAATTAAAAACAAAATTGTAATTATAATAGAAAATAATAAATTTAACGGTTTACAAACTATTACAAACAATCCTTAAATCTGCAGAAGTACTTTCAGTTAATTTCTTAAACCTGCCTCAACTGCCATTAAATTCAAAAACAAAAGCAGAAGCAAATATCATCAATTCAAATTCCATGAATCTCGTATTTTAATGTTAGCAGCTTGTTGATTTATTAAATGCATTTTATTTCTGTTTATAAAAATTGCCTCTTTAATTTTTTTTTTTACTATGGTTTCTCTCTTCATGAAGAATTTTCACATTTCCAAAATCAAATTTAATAATAAATGGCATAACCATGGTGCAAGAAGATGAATTGCTATTGAACAAGGTTATGTAAGCTGAAATCATATGATATCATCTTTGATTTATACTCATCCTCACTAAATGATAGATATACTTATAGTTCTTAAAAAACTGAGGACACAATAATATATGAATATTTAGATGGAAAATAATATATTTTCATTTGGGCCCATAGTTTGAGTGACAAAACAAAGAAATAAAAGTTGGCCACTAAAGAAATTGTGCTTTAGGTCTAAACAATCCAAGTTTATTGCTCCCAAACTTGTAGCTTTTTACTGATGAAAGTCATACGCTAGAAACTAATTCCGGATATTAAATAGAATGGTGCTGAATAAGAATTTATTAAGCACTACCATCTGTCATCTATTGATTACTAAATCTTACATTAGGTGACATAAATGTCATGAAAAAAAGTGCTGTTTCAGATATGATTAGTAAAATAGAAAATTTAAACACATATATGAAATATTTTGATTTATCAATACAACTTTTGTCTTAGCTCAATCCTATTGCAACTATCCATCAGTCCAGAAGTTATATATATATATATATATTGTAAATATCGATGAGTCTATCTATATTTTAAAAATTGTCATTTGTTATTAAAAAAAAATCTCTTTGAGTTGATGTTTACATATGAAGTATTATTATTGTTTATGTTTATTAGGTATAGTTATTGTTTGAAGTTATTATTTTATTTATATGTTGATAGTACATTGTTATGAATATTTAATTATTATAAATAGATAAAGACATATAAATTGAAGATTATATAAAAAAATTATTTTATTTGCAGTGATTATTAAAAAAATGCAATATTATTATTTATGTATATTTTTAAAGCTGTCAAATAAATTTTCAATTGAATGTTTTATATATATATATGCTGGATATATATATATTTTTTAATGTTAATTGTTTTAAAAGAAAACATGTATAACAAGGGTTTTCAAAACAGCATTTGCTGGCACGTGGAACAACAACAACAACAATAAAAGAAGCCATTATTATTATTATTATTGGGATAGATATAAAACAAACAAGAGGATAAAATTTTGTTGTACTTTATTTCTTTGAAATTACCATTCTTCAGAATATTGGAATAAGAGATATTTTATGGTAAATACATAAATTATGGCCTGCTAATTGGGATATATATCGCAGCCAAGAGGCTGCCCCATTACTTTCATTTATTCCAAGGCAATTTAAAATGAAACAACTAAGAAAATTTCAATATATGTATTTCATCGCGTCTGGAGCCGAAATTTGATATAGCTATCTGGAATCTATAATGGTCAATCTAATAATAATCTGGAGGTAACTAAAATTAATATATTGGATTCAACATTTTAATTTATTTATTTATTTTTCAAGGAAAGAAATCTTAGAAGGATAAAAATATACATATATCCAAGAATTGACAATTTTCTCTAACGTAATAGTTTCTTCACCTTCGATAGAATGCATTCTAATAGTAAACGGATAAAGAAATAACCCATGGAATAAAATGACCTTTGAAGGAAAACTAACTAAGTGAACTTTGAAAAGGTAGTTAATAATTTTATATGTATGAATGATATATAAATATATTTTTGAGATCGATATTTTTGTTTACTTTTATTTTTCATTATAAAAATATAACGTGTTATAAATAGTCAATTCAAGCGTCTTGTTTTCTAACAGCAATAAATGTTTAACAGGTTTCAAAATTAATACTTAAGTAATTTAAAATTTTAAATATATATATATTTGCTGTATATAATATTTTTATTTTATTTATTGTTTTAAATATCTGAAAAATATAAATATTGATTTGTATTTATATTAATACCTACTTGTTAAGCACAGATATGTCTTTATTTATTTAATATATATACTTATTGCAAGTATATATGTATGTTTATTATTTGGGTTTGTATTTAAAACATTGATATTACCTAAAATTAAACCTTAATATATAATAATAAAGGATGTACTATTTGTTTTATAAGTAACGTCTTTGTAATTTATTTGAAAGAGCGGTAATATATTATTCTTATTTTTCTTTTAATGCTAGAGTCATTACGAAATTAATTGAATTCACAATTTATTTATATATAACCGGGATAATTTTGTCTTTCTTCAATTTAAATGGAATGCAGCAAGTACGTTCCATTACAATATATATATATAAGTTAAGCTGTTTTATGTGTGAAGAATTACATAATTCCAAAATTCATGCATACTGAGAAAATGGTCTGATTTTTTTGTGCTGATGGGTGGTTGTGATTGAAAAAATGTATATATGTGTGTGTAAATAATAAATACTGTAAAATGATTTTTGCATCATATTAATTCTATATTATCTATTAGCTTGATAAAATTATAAAAGCTTTTAATATTTATTAAAAAGTTTTATGAATAATTAATAATTAGCTGGCACAACCACAGGAAATTTTTATTTGAAGTTTTAAAGTCTTAATGTAAATCTTACTATTTGCATATGTCATAAAAATAAAAAAAACAACCTTTATTTTATTTTGTTTTGATAAGAAGATATATTTAATATAGTTTGATAATTGATAAAGCAAATTGATTAAAGGATGATAAAATATTAACCAAAAAATAGTAATATATATATATTTTCAATATTTATACATACTAATGTTACATTTTTTTCAGATAAAGGATATAAACATATAATTTCTTTGTGTGCACATTTATTTGTTATATTTCAATACAAGTATAATTTATATACTTGTAATTAGATGTAATTATAGGGATTTGAACACAGACTTTCAAGTTCCTTTCAGCTTTTTACTCTATCTCATTCAACCTATACACATGACCACACGCATGTGAAAAAGGTTAATTATCTCCAATAGTCATATTTCTTGCTGAACTAGAACTCATCACTTCGTCCAGATCATCATCTCCCACACCTGCATACAAATATATATAATCAGTACTTGGTTTATATTAAGATAGCAAATCCTCAAACTTTAATGGTCATGCTTCCATCTACTCCAATCCATCAATGATAACTGGATCTAAAAGCAAATGCCAATTTTTATGTTCTTATTTGAAGTTAAATAATAGAAGCAAAAGAAAAGTAAATGTAATAAAAGAAATTTAAATCAATTCAACAATAAACCTTAAAATTCATGAAGATGCAGGGAATTGACAGGATAATAATTAAGGCTCTTTTTTGAAGGAAACAAAGATCAAATCCTGAACTTGATTATTATTTATTTATATACAACTAAATCATATGTACAAACATAAAGCTAGTAGATATACAGTAATATGTGGATATTTTTTGGGGTTTTGTGAGGTGAAAAATATCAGATGAGATATTTTTGTTCACTAAAATGTATGTGTATGTATATATATTCTAGTTATATTTAAAGCAGTTAAATTTTCTATATACATAAAAGCAGATTGATGTATATTTTTTCTTTTAATGTACAAGTATAGTGTGAATATAGATTTTATGCATACATTTTTAAATATTATTTTATGTATTTTAGAATTTATATGTTAGCTAATAGATAAATAAAGTTAGAATATTATTTTTGCAATTATTTATCCATTGTCTAATTTTCACGAAAATGCTTATTTATTCTTTGATTTATTTATTTGAGATTTAAACTACAATAACTACAATCACACTAATTTTTATTATTTTTTTATTTTATTAAATTATTCATTTTATTAAAATTGAATAATTCTATATAGTCTTTCAAAGTATATCTAAATATATTATATAAATTAACAGATGAGAAGATAAGAGTTAGCATATTGATAAAGATGGTTTCATTACATGTTGATTGTGAGGTTATAATGTTCATCATCATCATATCACCCATAGGCCAAACAGCAGAGAGGTGATGTTGAGAATTATAGTTGGACAGTCAATTCAAAGTGTATATACTGGCTATTATATTTGGAGCCATAAATGTGTAGCTGTTGCTCTTAAGATGTCCATTTTCCAATTTTATTATAATATACATGTAGGAATAGAATCCTATTCCCTCACATATATATTATTAAATCAAAGAAAATTTTTATGTATCTTTTGTGTGTGCATATTATAGATATTAATAGTAGGATTTATTGGTAAATGGCACTGAGAAAAATGAATATTATAAAAGATAATTAGTTGCATTAGACTCTTATATTAAATAAAGCAGTTTCATTATATAGCTTATTTTTCTTTAAAACAAAACAGTCTACACTAAATGGTTTAGGGGTCATATCTATAGGTCAACAGATTAATAGCCTGAAAAGCACATGTGTTTTTCTAGTGTCTGAAAGGAATGTGTGAATGTATAAACAGAGACACAGACATTTTTTTAATTACACACAAATTTTGATTTTGATTCTTTTTTCTATTGTTGTCTGAATTTTAAATTGTCAAAAGAAAAGATGTTCTGACAAATGGATAGGGACATTAATTTTATTTTTGTTACTTAACCATTAATTGGCATCAGTTGGGATTCTGTTTTTCTAGGATGACAGTGGTTTTTGTGTAAAACAAACTTTGAGCTGGCACATAAAGAAACTTTAACCTGTCCAAAGCTAGAGGAGTTATAGAAAACTGAATATTAAAAGCTTTTGGAGAAAGAGAGGGGGTCAGTCATCAGTCAGCAGTCAGTCAGTCAACAGTCAGTTCAACACGAGTCAGTTAGCAGTTGTATTAATTTTTTTTCTTTTCAAGCAAACAAAAGAAAAATGTTAAAATATTGCTTTATATAATATAGAAAAAGATGAGCTGATATATGAATACTATTGCAGTTAAGTTATTCTGGAGGGATCAATAAATATTCATTCCTTAAAAGAAGCAGACAAGTAAACTAGTGTTATAAGGAGAGTGCACAAATTGCTAGTATTTATATATTTTATCAGCTGTAAGAAAAGGAGAATGTGGTGTTAACTTACACTATTTTTCTCCCAGGATCTCTACCATCATGCATTCAATAGTTTGTCTGTACACTCATATATATATATATATATATATATATATATATATATATATATATAAGACCCAGAGAATGGCCATATTCCAAGTCAACCAAGCCAAAAACATGCTGTCTCAGATACTTTTTTTATCCCATGACCTATTAAAGTATCATCATCTTTAAAGAGAGAAAAAAGAAGAAAGATGTATAAAATCCACACATCAAGCCTCAACTAATCTACTAATCACTTTTTTAAGTTTTCTTTTACGTTTCATCAAAAGTGCCAGAAACAAATTTAAAATGGTAAACACAAGGAACACAGTGAAGTGCCAGAGCTAAACCAATGCACCCCAAAGCTATAGACAAGACAGCAGTCCATTGTCTCAACTTGGACATTAGTAAGAACTAAAAAATGGATTGGTAACATTGAAATTTTATTAATTATTTCTTTTTACTTATTAAAAGTAATCTATGAAACTCTTTCTATAGGTCAAACATTGTTTCTTTTTTTTTAAATACATAAACATTAAAAGTTTGTTTATTTATTTTATGTCATTAATTTTCATTATTGCATAATTACATAGCAAATACATTTTAAAATTGTTATACTTAATGTTTCATTATCTTTGAATATCTTTTTTATTGTCATTTAATATGTCCTTTTTATTATTGTCATTTATTCAGTTTAATAATGGTACTTGAGCAATCTATCAATATATATTTTGTAATTTTTTTAATATTTATTTGCATATTTAAATCTGATATAAATATTGCTTTGCTCAAGATTTAAATAATCTTTTTTTTATATGTATAAGTTGTTTATAGATGAATAATATGAAGGAAAACATTTTAACATGATATATATGTTAACATATCATGAGTGTGTGTGCGTGACTGCACATACAGACATATGTCAATTAAGATAAGACAAAATAGGTTAGATTAAAATCTCATTGGTTAGTAATTGTTTGTTTAAGGGAGCAAATTAATAGAGTATAGAGTCACAGATATGAAAGGGAACTCACACATATTGCGTGAATGACTTTTATATTGCCTTTATGACATATATAATAAAACGTGGAAAAATATTGAATAAGCATTAGATGGAATTTTTTTTTAATGTTTCATTTTAAACCAGCCTATTTTAAATGGGTAGGAGCATATACATGTGTTTAATTTTCTTATTTGGTTACACATACAGTATTTGCAATTTTGTTTTAATAATATATTATTTAACGGATGTAATAATTGAAGTCAATTGGATAATTAGAAATTTGTTTTATTAACAGGAAAGAATCTTAATAAATATAATTATACAATATTTGGCTTTCGTGTTCTTGTTATTAGTATTGTTATTTTTTAATTTTATCATTTAATTATAATCATTCATCTACACTAGTGAATGTTAAGCATTAGGTCATGATTTAAATATAATAGTGTTTCAGGTAAATAACTATAAACTTATAAAAAGCTAGGTTTTTTGTTGTGAGATTGGTTGTGACCATCATCGTCACTGGTGAATATTAATGGGTAAATCACAATTTAAATATAATATGTTTTAAATAAGTAATTATAGATTTATATAAAGCTAAATTAGTTGTTGTGAGTTAAATGCAAAATCTGTGGCTGGAGTCATCATCATCATTATCAATACTATTATTAATAAATAGGTCCAATAAAGGGGCTTAATGGCCATTTCTATAAACAATGGTTCTCACTATGTTTGTTTGTGAGTCATTAACAAGAACATCTATACATCAGTCAATCTATGTACTTGAGCCGAGCTGGTAACATCTGTTAAAGTATTAAATGAGAATTTCTGATATTAAGATCTTATAGTTTTATTGATGCAGCTAAAATATAATGATGTCATTTTCCATTCATCCAAGTGCGTATGTTGTAAAGATTATACCAAGTGGGTTTGAACCAGGTATACTATGAATAAACATATGATATAACTTTATCTAGGTTTAGACAACATAGTGGTACCCAGGTAAAACACATGTACATAGTTAAACTGAATAAAAGAGTTTGATTTCCTTTTCCAACTTGATGATATTTAATATTTTTTTAAATATTTTTAAGTAGTTCAAATTGTGCCTGTATGTGTGACTATGAACATGTTTTATATATGTGGAAGGAGGAAAAGAGATTTTCTTTGTTGAAAGAATATATCATTGGAGATATGTGTAATTTATTCCATTGATTACACTATCATTTTTATTCAGTTGCAATAACTAATATTCATTTATATAGTTACAATGGCTAGTGTATTTTATTGGTTACAATGGCTTGTTATTAATAAAATAATTACCACAAACTTCTAATTACTTATTAAATATTTAAGAGTAGCATATCAGTTAATTTATTGCTATATAAAAAATCTATACCTGTTTAGAAAATAAAACATTAAATTCAATACAAAGAAAATGGAATATAATTATACTTTCTTGACTATCCTGTAGTTTGGGTTCCAAACTATTTTGTAACTGCATCTAATGAATTATGTGGCATAATCAATTAGTGAATATCATTTCATCCAAACATGATTAACCAATAAACTTGCATTGTACAATTTGCAGAAAACCAAGAAAGTTTATTTGTTTTAAATTAATTCAAAATTTATTAACAAATGGATATAAATTAAAATCAAAAATATTTATGGCAAATAAACATTTAAAATATATGCGTATGATCTGATTATGCTTTCTGTAATAGGATTTCACTTGACATTAACTTCATATTTAAATAGGTGATTGCACATCAATCTCCACCTATTGTTTACTAAATACAAAACATCTATTTTTCTGTAACACAGATACATTGTAGAATGTTTATACTTTCCAAAGCATAAGAGAGTTCAAGATATATCTTCTTTTATATTTCATATAAAAATATAGTTAATCGAAATATATATGTCCACTAGAATAAAACTACAAATTTTTTAAAAATGCCTATATAAAATTGAAAATTAATATCCTTTGCTATAGCCAGCTTCGATGTATTCCACCATCTTAAGTAGTACTTAAGATGGTGGAATAAGCTGAAGCTGGCTATAGCAAAGGATATTAATTTTCAATTTTATATAGGCATTTTTTAAAATTTTGTAATTTTATTCTAGTGGATTTTTTTTATACTTATATTATTTGATATTATATATATTTATTTATTTGTTACTATAAAGTTAAGATAATAAAATAAATAAATACTTATGATAATATAATCTCTTTACTCCTAATATAAGTGATATACCTAAAGATAATTCATAATCCATCAATAAAAAATGAATATTTCAAATCAAAATAATAATTAGTTTGCTGCAAAATATAAATTCAAACATAGGAAAACACAACTTTTTTATATTTCTGTATATAAATAGATCACTACTTTTTCTAAAATTATACTACTATTTATATTAATAAATACTATTCATTTTAAATGAATAAAAATATATATAGCAATAGTGATAAATGTAAGCAAATGACCTGAGTAATAGTTTTTAAATATGGCATTTACATAATAAAACCATAGTTCTAACATTTCTTTTTTAAACCACAATACAACACAATGTTTTATTATTCCAGAAAAGATAGAAATATCATGAAGAGCTATAAGATTCTATGCACATTTTATTAATTCTAAAATTTTCTAAATATTCAAATTATTCTTTCATTTAGTGGGCATTAATCTATCATGTTATCAGTATACAAACACTAGTTTATATCTATGATGATACAATGTAGATCATTTCATTTAGCAAGTAATTAATTCATAAAACATGACAAGCCAAAAGATGCTTGTTTCATCCATGATGATGCTATAGAAATTGAACACATTTATATCGTACATAGGAATAATCCATCATGTTTATAAAATTATATCAGCAGCCGAACATAATCTTTGTGTACATTTTTCTGTTGTTAGCATTTAGACTTCATCATTAAAAAGTAGGTAATATCCATTTTTAAAAGCAAAGAAATATTTTGTAATTTTTAAAAATGCTAAGAATTAATTTTCATTTTTTCAATAAATTACCAATCTGTCACAAATTAAGTGACCCTGTCAAGCCCACGGATGAACATTATTGCTTTAACCTCATCATTTTATTTATTTTATAATCATGTACTTTTAAAAACAAGCAAACAAAGTTATATGAAGGAACTTAGATTCATTTCTTCTGAAGCCAAAATAAGAGCAACATTGTTTAATTTGCTTAGTTTTATTTATAAACATTTCCAAAGTATTAAAATAAGAATCAATTATTAGAAAAGTTTTTTTAAAAATAATGATGAATATTGACTTTATCAATATATTACGTTACTTGATTATCATTACATGTATCCATTAATATATGTATTTTTATTTTTATAAAATGTCTTTATTATGTATTCATTCAGGTATTATGAAAAATATGTTATTCTTATCATATATAAAGGTTAAACACACAATTTAATGATGGGAAGTAACACACACAAGATTTAATAATGGGAAGTAACACATACCTAGTGATATATATATATGTTTACACGAATATGTGCTGAGTATGAATTTACAAATCCAGAGAGAGGATGAGGATAGAAATTTAGTATAATAGAGAATAGATTTTAAAGTAATTAGCAAAGGAGATTAATTAATGGAAATTGAGATAAGTAAATAGGAGCATATCTCTCTTTTTTAAAAAAATATTCCTATCTTTATAATTTAACTAAACTTTTTTCTACCTATTTCTCCAGTATTGTTTTTTTAAGAATATATGTGTAAAATTTATGTTATATACATTATACGAGTATGTGCATGCATCGGGTGTTTAAAATTAATATTTTATAAATGTGAAACTTCTATTCATTCACTAGAAATATGAACACACCCATATCACACTATATGATGTTAATGATTGAGTGTTTAAATTACATTAAGGAGGAGAGGGAAAGAATTTTTGGTTATTACTATTATTTCAATGTAACTAATTTTTATTATGAATTATGTAAATTTTTCTATTTGTATATTAATGACTAACCAATAATAAAAATATACTTTTTTTTTATTAAAAGAAGTTTATATGTTTATTAAGAGTTAATTATGGCTTGTAAAAATAGTTTAGTCATCATTATCAGTGGCCAATTTTAATTATAAAACAGTTTAAATATGTAATGATATTTTGTTAAAAATTATAGATTAATAAAAGATATGATTCGTGTTGTGAGTTAGTTATAAAGCTGTGATTGGAAGTATCATTATCATCAATATCATCATCATTTTATTAATTATTAAATAGTTTAAATAAATATATTAAATGGCCATATAAATGATGGT
The DNA here is from genome assembly GCA_028023455.1 of Epiperipatus broadwayi. Classification (NCBI taxonomy): domain Eukaryota; kingdom Metazoa; phylum Onychophora; class Udeonychophora; order Euonychophora; family Peripatidae; genus Epiperipatus; species Epiperipatus broadwayi. Next base: position 51,631 of record JAQFVV010001349.1, on the reverse strand, counting down.
TTTCATTTTGTTTGTTATTGGTGAGCCATCATAAGGGATATGACTACTATTGATGACCTCTAAAGATTAAATGAGATAGTAAAACTTTTGATATTCTATTATTAAATATGATCTCTAAAGATTTACAATGTAGAATAATTAATTATAGTTATATAAAAATTTGGCTTAGTGTTTATACAAGAAATTCTCTGCACAATTATGGAATAATAATGTTAATGATTTACCAATAATGCAGGTGAAAATGATATATTATTATAGAATGAAAATCCTACATACTGTTATAAACAATGTACCAACTGAGATCTAAATCAGGTACGATTATAAGTAAGTATCCAATGTAATTTTGTCTATATTCAGATAGCCTAGTGGCACCCAAATATATGAGAAAGAAAGGAATAGATTGTAAAATAGTTAGTTACAGATTGGTTTGTCCAATTGAGCTATAAAACTGCTTACATGGTTATCGGTGATTGATTTAAAACAATTGATCAGTTACAAATGACTGCCCCAATGAGGAAAGATATGGAAATAGATTTTCACTAGATTTTTCATTTCATTACAAAGGGTATAGATTATTCTATTTTACATTACAATCAATATATATATATATATATATATATACCCATTCCTCCCCCCTCCCACCCCCCCCCACACCCCCACCCTTTTCTCCTTATTTTAAAAAAAAAAAAAAAAAAAAAAAAAAAATAAAAAAAAAAAAAAACAAAAAAACACCAAAAAAAAAAATTTTTTTCTTTTATACACCACAAAAACTCTTAAAAATTTTTAAATCTTTAATAATTTTTTTTTAAATTAAAAAATTTATATAAATAAAACAACATTAAAAAAAAATTATAATATATACCTGGGTCTCTTTTTATGCGGACTTATTTAACATGATTTTGAAGTTACGTGATTCATGTTTCACCGGAAGTCGACTTCCTATAATGCGCTATTACTTTAAATAATAAATTTCGCACACTTATGTTATATTGAAAGTAATAGCACATTATTAGAATTCAACTTTCATCTTAGTAATTTCAATATTTTCAGTACTTTATAATAGTAAGATTTTATGCAATAATGAAATTAAAATCATGATTTCCACATTTTATGTATACACACATTAAATTTTACAAGATTATAATGTAAATTTGTTCAAACATTGGGTGTGTTAATTTTGCATTTTAAATCACATTCTGTTTTTGCTTTTTAAAAAAGAACATAATCAATTATTATTTTCTTATTAATGACACTAATCATTAACGTGCTCTTAAATTCCAACGAGAGCTAAATGGTTGTATGTCTGGATATCACGAGCTTCATAAACAATTAATAAAATCATCGTCTCAAAGATTAATTACTAATTACGTTGTCACCAGAAAACCATTGATACAACATGAGTGTGAATTTGGTGTTAGCTGTATTTCCTCTTGTGAAAAATTTGATTTTTTACCAGTTTACAAACGAACGTCAGCAAATAGCAATAATAATTAAAACATGTATAAAAATGTAAATTACTGTACTGTAAATTATGCATAAAAATATATTATTTTGAATAAAATTAAATATTATAGTTAAAAAAAGTTTTTCTTGTATCAATTTTTTTCAAATTTGAAATTTTTTATTAGACATATTTTATTTCCTTATTTTTTTTTTTTTTTGCATGAATTTTAAAGTAATTTTACGTTGGTGCTTTGATTTTATGCGAATTTTGAAAAATCACAGGCTGTATCCCCCTTTTTCAATGTAAGTTACATCTATTTTTGTGCAATTTCATTTGCGCATGTTTTCTGAGGAACCTATTTATTGCATAAAATGAGACCCAGGTGTGTGTGTATATATATATATATTACTTTAAGCATAAATGTGTAAGTCATATGATGTCTCTTTTGTTGCAGATTCACAAGACACCATTAGACTCTCAGCTAGATAAAGAAAAATTAAATCTACTTTATCACAATCAAATGTTAAACTTTTACATGATCTCCCAAGCAATTAATTATCCAATATATATATATATATATATATATATATATATATATATATATATATATATATATATATATATATATATATATATATATATATATATATATATATATATATATATATATATATAACTAACTAACTCACAAATAAGCTCTTAACAAGCTTTGCAGAATATCCGCAACCCTAGACCAGTTTTTGCTACTGTTTTTCTCATTGAGGGGCTAGAATCTTCAAGCTTGTTAAGAGTTTATTTGCGAGCTCTACATATAACATTTGTAATACAAGCTTCTTAAATTAGGTCATGTGATATATATATATAACCATAATTGCACATAAATGACTGGACGTCACTTATTATATAAATCAAATTATCCCCATGCCAAAAGCAACACTCAGATAAATTTCTATTTATTGTCTGAGCATTGCCATGACAACATACCACTAATATTCCTTTGGTTTATTTTAATCATTTTTATGTATGATTTGATTTAAATATATATTCATTGATCTTATTTAAAAAAAACACTTGGATTTACACTATTCTAACTCAGTGCAACTTTTACTTTTTATTTCTATAAAAATACTAGAAATTTGTCATAGAAGTCTCTCATTCTGTATTTGGTATCCAGTAATATTAGTCTTTGTTAAATTTTAGATTCATTAGTTATAATAGAAATGTCACTATTGTCTATTTATATAAGGCAATCAAAAGTAGTTAAGGAAAAAAAATGGAAAAGCAATACTTTGCATTATATAAAAATTATATTAAACATGAAAGTATGTACAATAAGACTAAAGAAAGTTTTATTATAGTGAAGACTCAAGATTAGATATCAGGGAAAAAAAGTATAAATGGAATTTTGGAATATGGACTGTAGATGTAGTTAATATAGAAATAGAAGAGCAAATACTGAACCCATACATTTTGAATCTAGGATGTTGAAAGAGATGTGGGAAATGTCAAAAAAATAATGATAATGGGGTAAGAGGTAGAGATATTATAATTTTGTTTTTAGTTTTTATAATGAAATTGGGGGATATAAAAATAGGTTCATGATTTTTTTATTCAATTGGGCTAGGAATTAAAAGAATGAACCAATGCTAAAGCAAATAATTGAATAATTAGAAAAAATAAATGTACATGCATATATGGTGGTATATAAAGTTTGTAAGGAAGCAAATGTTTAACATAATTAACATCATTTTGGAGTGTATGGCCATTGTTTAGAGACTTCTGACTTTATTTAGACATCATTTAGAAAAAAGCTATTTTACACCAGTTTCCATGATAATAAAACAGATAATCAAATGGTTCACTATTCAGAAGTTATAAAATGTTCAAATATTAGTAGCTGCTTTATGTGATGCAATGCATGGTGCCCTTTTTCAGAGTCAGGAATCTCTCAGTCATTATGCCCAGAAAAACATGCTAGCCACTCCACTTTCTCTTTCCATTCCCCACCCTAAGTTTTTCCCACATTCTTCTCTATTCTGCTCCATCACATTTCTACACCCTAATCTTTGTCAATTCCATGACATTTATATCTAAATCCCCTTATCTTTTCTCAAACCCAGCATATAATCCAATAACCCATTTTTTATAATCACTTTACTTATATTTATTCTTCCACAATTTTATTATTTGTATCCTTTCAGCTTGCAGGCATTTACATTCAGTCAACAGATGCCTAATATATTCTATGCCTTCCTTACAGAACTTTCAGATTAAATCACCACATTTTCTCATTTATGTATATATTTACTTGTTGCTAAAGATCCTGTTTGAGTCTTAAATGGTAAGCTACTTTTTATGCTAATGGCATAAATTAACTCGCACCAATATTGTGTTTACTTCTATATATATTTAAACTCTTTTTACTCTCTATAGTAATTCTCCAACTTTCCAACTTCCTATTTTTTGTTAATGCATCTATTCAACTATCCCATTCCTTGCCACTATAACACTCAATAATTCTCCTATCACAATCTTCCCACCTTTTCTATAAGTATACTGACATAAATTCTTTATTCAAAACTTCTACATACCATACTATCTTTCTCACCAATCTTATTGCCTGCCTTTACTCATAACCCCATTAAATCCTATTTTGGCTATTCTCTTATGATTTATAAACTGCAATTTACTGAACATTTTTGTTTGATTTTTGCATCTCTCATATAAAAACTTGATAATGTCATGTCTTCTTGAAATGTCTCCTTTGCTGTTCACACATCTGCATCTAATGTATGTCTTCCTACTTCTCTTTGTACTTTTTCTAAGTAATCTAACATCCCTTTACTAACACATAATGCATCATTACCATATATGAACACTGCTACTACCCCTCCTTTTTATGTAATTTTAACTACATCATATTTATTATATGAAAACACTGTTAATTTGTTTATCAACCCCTTTTTTTCTTTGCTTCATTTATCACGTTTTTCTTCCATTTATCCAAGCAATTTTTATGATTACTTAAGACAATTCCCAAATAGTTATAGCTATTCACCACACATAATTTATATCTGCCAATGAAAATTCTTTGTCTTCTCTTTTCCCAGTATTAATCATCATTACTTTTGATTTTTCTTCACTAAATTTAATCTCCATCTCTTTACCCACTCTTGTGCATGTCCTCAGCATAACTTCCATGTGAAAATACTCCCTTGCCACCTGTTAATGTTATCCCCATTTCTCTTTCTAATCTTCTTATTGCTTGCTCCATTTTCTCAAATACAACAGAAATAAGATAGATAACATATGGCATCCTTGCCTTACTGATTCTATATTCCCTAATTTTTATTTTCATACAATCTATTAATAAGATTCACTAAAGTTTCATCCATTTCCAAATTTACTAAACGGAACCAGGCAGTGACATTTGAACGAGAAAACGAGAAACGCGTTTTAGTTAAACTTGTTAGTGTTTATTATATTGTTTCATTTTTTAAACCGTCATTTTTTATAAAGAATTATTTTTTATAAAGTTTTTTTTTTCAATTTCACATAAAATTCTACTCACTAAGTTCTTTAAAGCTAAATTAAAAGATAGCAAATGCAGTAATGAATTTAAATAATTATGTTAGATAAATATTTTAAAAGAAATCTTAATTTTATTCATTAGTTTATAGCATTATTTGTTAGGTTTGGTTTTTCTTTGTGTTTATGCAAATGTTTGTTATTCACTTGTGAAAGTTTTGATAAGAAAATTTAATTTCTTTTTTCTTTTGGTAAAATTACATTTTTTTCTTTTTTTAGTTAAGAAATAAAAAAAAAAACATATTTATTTATATATGTATTTTTATTAACCAAGCATTACCTTTTTTTAGCATAACATTCTTTTGAAATATAATAAAATGCAATTTCTTGTAAAATCTAATAATTTATTTTTATTTTTACAAGATTTTGCTTTTATTTTAAAACTATGCCTTGTATGTTTTAACTTTTAAAATTAAAAAAAAATATCATTTTTTAAAGGAGAAAACTTTTAAAAATTGTTAGCTTATACATTATTATATATGTATATTCACTATAGTTCTTATATAATGTAGACATGCAGCGACTCGTAGTACATATATTGCTGAAAAGGGAAAATAATGGGAAGTAAAATCATTCAGAAAAATAAAAAAATTTTGATCAAAAAATTTAAACAGATTAAAAGACAAGTATATATTGTAAGTGAATGAATTTGCAGTTCATGAATTACATTTGCATAAGCATCATAAAAGTTTCATGTACGTCTTTGTACAGACATGACAAAATTCATCCTCAACTTTTTTTCTTCTTTTTTTTGGCCTTCTTCAGAAATCTGGAGTAACCCTAATCATTTTTAAATAGTTTCTAATAATGATGACGATAATACAAATGTAAAAATAATTTTACCCCTCTAGATAACATAAGATTTTTAACTATGTAAACTTTGATTCAATAAATGTATTATGGTTTATAATATTTACTAAGGTAATAAACCTCAAGAGTGTGCACTTGAAAATGCGAAGGTAGGGACCTCTACAGGTCTTAACCACAAGCTTATGCTTTGGAAGAAAAGAGGGATTTATATAATCAAAAACATTCTCATTTGAGAGATCATGTGATATTCAATAATCAGAAATGTGAACAGACATTAAATTTAGCAAACCTTATCTCTTGAATTTATATTTCAACTTCTGCAATAAATTATCAGATTTATGGTACTTCTTATGTAGATCTGACTCAAGGGCAGTAATTATTATTTTCCTGGAAAAAGGTCTGTTTGAATATGGAGTCTGTTGATTCTTTAGTTTATGCAGTAAAATTCATTCTCTGTTTTAGTATATTAATCTTCATTAATCAGTGATTTTCAGATGGTAGTTTAAACTCTTATCTTTAGACTGGTTTTTGCTTTTCCTTTATCAGTGAGAATATAAGATTCAAAACTGGAACAATGTAACTATGCATTTGGCAACCATCTTTAACTCCCTGTTTATTATTATATCTTTGCTAATAAAAAAAATGCTTTGATGATAAGGAATTAAATACATTGTCATCTGAAAGTCAGTGATCTCTCAAGCTTACTATAGAAGTCGCTAGAGTAGAGAATTGCTTTTGTTTATATAATATTGTATAATATGAAAATTTAAACGGTATATTAGTGAAAATATGTATTCAATAAAAATTCTATCTCACCCTCTACCTAATATATTAGTTTTTATCTAGTTGTAATGATGCTTAATGATTCTCCATATATATTCTTCTCTATATCGTTTTATCCCTAATAATATGGAAAGACCTTGCATATGCATCTTGATTTATTTCATATATGGTAATACATATATAGATTTTTTATTAATCTTTTTTAATTCAGTTAATCTTCTTTCTTTTCGGAAAGTCTATTAAATTAAATAATCGTATTAAACGTTTCCTTCTTTAAAAAAAAATCTACAAAACATATATTGATTTTTTTTCCTTCTCTAGTTATTTTTCAGCTTCAGGATTTACTAAATCAATGAAAGTAAATTGCTTCTTAGAAATGAAAATATACACATATATCGTTCATTTTATTGATAAGTATTTTAATTTTTAAAAATCTAATTTCATCTATTTAACGTATTTTTTTCTGTAGTTTGTAGTAATGTAAGTAATTATTTTTATTCCGCCATCTCTCATTATATTTTCATGTAAGAAATATCAAGTATTAGCACACATCGTGTGTGAATAAAACCAAGGGATGTTTTAATCATTTACTCAAAAATTTGAAAAGGAATATTTAATATATATATATGGATATATTAATAAATATATTTATACATTTACTTCCCAAATTACTCTTCATCACTTCATCAAATGAGCAATAACAAGAAGAAACTGCAAATTAAATACATAGGTAAGAAAGCAAACAGCTATTGCTGACATTTTTGAAAGAATTAAGATATTGGAATGGAATTTGGCTGGAAATATTGCTAAAAGATATTTTGATAGGTGGGCAGTTAAAGTTTTAAATTGAAACCCACTGATTGTAAAACACTTAGAACAATGATTTGTCAAATGGATGAGTGAAGTAAAGAAGTTTTCTGATATGTTGTGGCAAAAAGGGACTAGGAATTAAAGACAATGAATTTGGATTGAATTTGGGGAAACAATAATACTTGTAAATGATGATGATAAATTGGCTCTAAACATTAAACCAAAATGAATTTATCATTATTTATTATTTACCAATTGCATTTTATCATGATGTGATCTACAAATGCATAAATCATGCATGATCTCAATTAATAATTAAAAACTTTTTGCATTAGAAATTTACTTTTCCAAAAATCTTAAAACAGAAACTTTTAATTATATTTCATCAAAAAACAATTCACCTGGAGAGTTATTAAATTTAAATAAAGATTATTTAATCTATTACATTTTAATATTAAGATTGCCATCAGCACAATCTCTTGTTTAATAAATCTTATGTTTTATTATGTTTAATGTTTATTTTAAAGTTCAATGATATGGTATATTTTCCATATTCAAATTCAAAATTTGAATATTAGATCACATAGTTTATCATTTTGGGAGATTATGGCATTAGTATGTATTGTTATTATGTTTATATTTACATATAAAATATTTGTTTATGTAATATTGTTTGTGATTTTTATTATTTTGTTTAAACTATATCATGGGATTTTATATTTTTAAAATCATTATCATATAATTTAATAGCAATAGCAAATTCTTCAGACAATAGTGACACCTAGTGCAAGCTTTAGTAATCAATTGATGCAGGAAGGTTTGTTCATAAAATCCCCATCCAGTGCCTATTCATCCAATATCCCCAGATTAATTTCTTGGTTGTGGCTTTCATCAGCAAGAAGCTTTTAATCTGAGAGCACGGCACCTAGATCTAAGTATCGAATGCAATCCTCCGGCAAACTAGTCTAGAAATATTGAGTAAGTAGACCCTGGATGGGGATTTTATGCACAAACCTTCCTGCATCCATTGATTCTTAAAGCTTACACTGGGTGGCACTACTGGCTTGAGTAAAATTTGAAGAAAATATAAAATGTCTGTTAAATTAATAATGAAAATATCACATGATCACTATTTCCCATGATTACCCAAGCTGTTAAAACAGTGGTTACAGAGATCTCAGAGCCAAAGCACCTCACTGATGAAAGCCACAACATCCATTGATTACACTGGCTTGCACTAAAGTTTGACCTTTGTTTTAATAATGAAAGTAGTGAAATTTTAATAATTCTTTTTGGTTTCTGAGGCCTCCTGATGATCTGCAGTTTATTTCAAGCCAGATAAACCATGGTAATTTTTTTAAGATCATAGATAAGTTTAGTTTTTTTTTAAAAAAAGTAGCTAGATCATAACTAATCTAAATACATATCTAGAAAAGTTTAGTTTTTTTTAAAAAAAGTAACTAGATCATAACTAATCTAAATACATATCTAGAATTGATTAGAAAATGAATATTTGGATGATATTAAATACTTTAATATAGTTGGTCAGATAAATTAACTGTAAAGCAAAAAGTATAATTGTAATGTAAAGTAACCTTTACTATTTGTTTGGATCTCATATTCTTAAGGATATTGATCCCATAGTTTTCTGTTAGGTTCCTATTATCAAAAAATTATCATGGGTAACTAATCATAGGTGGGTAGAGCTATTCAAATTCCAGAAAAAAATGGACAGACAAAAAAGACAATAGAGACAAATTTTATGATGATTATATAAATTAATCCAACAAACACAAATGTAAGATATAGAACATGCTGATGCATTATTCTGTTTGTAATATATACAAAAAATTAAAAGTGTGTTTTAGATCCAATATGTAAAACTTTAATAAGTGTTAGTATTAAATGCACACATTATATAATTTGAATATGATATATTGAACAATTATATTGAACAATTTTATAAATAATAACAATAATGTCATTAAGAAATTTAAAAGAGGGCCCATGTTGAAACAAAATAAACCGTGCATTTTGCTACCATATATCAAAAATATTTATAGAAACTTGCAGACAATTCTTTGCCTGGAGTTTAGTATGTGTTTTTGTTCACCCTCTAATCTGAATAGGTGTATAAACAACACCAAAGATTATATTCTTCCAGTACAAGGTGATCTACAAGATTGCATGTAGTGAAAACAATTGCCCGGCTGCATAATATCGGTTCAAACAAGATTATGCCAGCATGGGTATGCATACAATAAGGCCTTAGTGGACTCATCTCACCCATCAATTTTTGTTCAGCATGAAATGGCAGTGGGTCATCAGTGCAGACCTGATAGGCCAAGAGTATTATGTAGGGAGCGGAATGATTTGTGAAGGAAGGTTAAGGGGGCATATTACATCATTTCGGATGAATACACAATGAACAAGAAGGAGTCATTTTATGCCTTGTCGAAGAAATGGCAACTGTAGTTGCTCTGATTCTAATTTGCATATTTACCCAGTTTGTTCAGATATTTGCATATTAGCATATCACTGAAAAAATGATGAGAGAGCTTATACTTCTTGATAATGAATGGTAAGCCTTTGAAAACGTTTGAAGATTTGATAAAATTGTTATTATTTATAGAATTGTTCAATATAATTGTTTAATATATCGTATTTGAATTATATAATGTGTTCATTTAATACTAACACTTATTAAAGTTTTACATATTATTCTGTTTGTTATCTTTCAACTTCTATAGCAAATTTTTCTTTCTAAAAAATTTCAACATCTTATTTATTTGTAGCTCTACAAAGTATTCTATTCACTGCTATATTTTCCCAATGAAAACAATCATTATTGCATTTTTTGGAGTACCTTGTGTAACGATCCGGAGAAGGCGACTTAACGTAAACTGCACTACGGGGCGCCATCTAGGCATTTGAACCTAGAAAAATTTATAAAGTAGGCAGATACGTAAGTCAAAAAAAAAAAAAAATTTTTTTTTTTTTTTTTAAATTTTGATTCCGGTCGTTAGCCCATGTCACTAGCTCAGTGGAATAGCAGAGATTAAATAATATAATATCTTATCTAATTAGATTTCAACATTAAAAAATAAATAAAATAAGCCACTGCCAGTAATTAGCATACAAACATTTATTTATGCACATATATATATAAGATTTAAAATTATTTTAGTATTAGTTTTACATTTTAACATTTAACATTATTTTAACTTTGATTTTTGACTTTAATTTACATTTAATTACTATTATATTATAATTTTACATTTTAATTAAGTTCGCACAGATGGGATTATAAAAGCTTGTTATAATATGTTGCTATAGATCGGTTACATAGATTTCAACGGTTAAACACATTTCAAAGTAAACATAAACGATCAAAATACAAACTTATTGATTACTGACAATTGCGGAGGGAAATTTATACGTAACCCAATAGTATTCACCATAAGATACTTGCATTGTCACCAATAACTTAAAAGACATCCGAATAAATACATTTTTGATACTCACCGTAAGGTATCATTATTTATCGAATGTCTATATATTTTGATCAAATATGGAAACGCAAAACATAGTTAACCAATAAACAATCCATGCAAGCGTCTATAAACAACTTAAATTTAATGCATTTTTATTTAGGGTCGGGTATGAATAGACCACATAAATTTGCTTTTGAAAATAAACATTCTATCCCTATTTAACCTTAGGCTAAAATTTGTAGTCAAACTGGCATCAATTCATCTGATATATCGATGTATTCAATGTAATAAAATACTGCAGCACAAAAGGTTAAGAGAAGAAATTGCCTCTTATGAGATAGGAATATTACATCTATCTGCAAAGAAGAGCAATAAAACAAAAAACTCCATAGAAAGGAACTGCAGTATCCGACTTATAATTCCTTCCATAGGCAAACGGAAGTGTGCGGCGTATGAAGCGATTCTGCCCATAGCGAATCAATATTACATCTACTAATCACACCAATATATCCAATCCATTGACCCAATTTAACCATGAAACAAATAACCTAAGATTACCCTCCCCTAATATAACTTTACAAATCTATACAGCCATTTACGCCCGACTTAAGTTTAACATTGATATATTTTAATTCATCGGAAAACAGAAATCATAAATAAACTTAAAGAACAAAGTTAAATAAATGGAAATGATTTTAAATAAATAAATAACAAATACATCAAATAACATTATTAATGAAGAATTTAGTTTGGTCAGATAGGATTCTATTGCATTATTTACTAAAAAGTTTTAAAATTTAGAGTTCTTATTGTTTCAAGTGAATATAAAGTTCTTACGATTTTTAAAACGTCCAACTTTATCCGTTGCTTGCCATGAACGTAAATTCCCATGCCGTCCTAAAGAGGTTAATATTCTGAAGGCCGATTTATTTATCCATCCGGAGATTTTTGCTTTAACTAATTTAGTTGGTCCTCAATGTAGAAAACGATAGTTCATTTCTCCTTTCTTTAACAGCTGACAGAATTGACAGTGCGTCTGTCAATTCCATCACCTCCAACTCCGTACTACTACATATAGTCACATTGTAATAATCAATAATCAATCACTAATAATTTTCAACCTTGTCCTTTTATATTCATTTGAAGGATTGCATTTACATTACGTCATCGATGCGATGATCCTTTTCGTTGAGGTCCGATTTCCCAATGGATTTCTTTCATTGGCTATTTGTTTCTATTGTTTTCCTATCTGACCCATGTTTTTACATTTAAATGCCCAAGGCTGGTTTACATTTGACTAATTAAATTTATCATTTCCATTTCTGATTAATTAACCTGTTTTCCAAATCAAAGATATATTTAAAGATAAATTTAAAGATATAATTTTATCTCCAAATCTTTTTAAGTTTTTGTTTTTAAAATACCTTTTCTATTTTTAATACAGTTTTATTTTAATAATTTTTTTATATCTGTGCGATTTAATATATACGAGTTTAAGATGATATTTAATTTCAATTTTTAATTCTTAAAGAAAAATTTTAAATGCGAACTTTTTAATTTACTTTCATGTTTAATAAATATAAAAAAAAAACAATGTAATGAACGTCTATGCTCGTTACACTTGATTACCATGAAAACCATGCTTAAGTTCACTATTCATTTACTTCGACAATTACACCATAACCCAAGAACTAAATTTTGCAATAATCGATTCTATAGTAACGCATCCAGCAAGGTGGAAAACATGCTGATTAATTTTGAAATATTTCATTCACATTCTTAGAAAATTTACTGAGCATGCTTACAGAAATTTTTTATAATGCCTTTGTATTACACTAATAAAAAAATCAATTTTTCATTTCCGTACGATAAATTAGGTAAACAATAACTCTATATACAATTGATTTAATTGCAGTGGCTATATCAGTGAGATAAAATATCTTTCTTATTATTATTCCAAAAATAAACTTTATTTACACTATAAATCAAATACAGAAGGCTATACAGAAATACAAATCTTAATCGAGTATAGTGCAAATAGTTAATCCAGATTTACAAAGCATAGACAAATTGCAAGTGTAATTTACAAGGAATTGAAACATATTACATTAAATAAAGAATCGTTTAACAAGATTAACCAAAATGGCATTACATCAAAATAACTTATCAAGACTGTAATGGCTCTTCAAATAAAACCTACTAAGATAACAATTTCAAACTGATATGAAAATTATGAATAAAGCAAACCCAACATGATATCAAGTACAAAATAAATAGATTATAGATCGCAAATGCATTTAATATATACGCTTTATCTAGAGTTACAAAGGTTAGACAAACCAGGCTACAACGTGTGCAACTTAAATAATGAATGCTTATTATACTAAATATATAATGACTAACAGATTTAAACAACATAGCATTTATATATAATTAGTAAAGACTATATGGGCTCACAATATAAACCCTCTGGGATATAAAGTACAATATAAACAATCAATTACAAAATTTACATTGTGGGTTAACATAATTAAAAAAACAAACATACCTTTGACAAAATTCAGGTCATAATTAAGTGAGGTCCACCCAAAACAATTATGGGGTAAGGACCTCAATTTTGTTTACATTAAGTAAAAATCAAAAGTGTTAGTAGAAATGGTCCATCAATAAAAATCAACAAATTAATTAAAGTACAGTAGAAACCAATTATTACAACATAAGATGCTATTAAGAAAACTCATAATGGCTATGCAACCTCTTGGCAAAGAACAGTTTAATACATTATGGAACAATGGGTATCCTTAAAGCTTCTTTGGCTCCTTTTTGGTCTGCAAGCCACGGCAGACAAGTTCTTATATCACTTTTTTTTAATTTGTTAAAAGCAGATAGAACACATTAAAGTCTTTGATACACATGAATAACTAAGTCCATCTTTCTACTTAAAAAGTTACAATAATATTTAAATTGATTCATATTCTCAAGCTGATAATCATCCAAAGTAAAAGTTGATGTTTTTTTTCTGATACTAGGTTGATAAAAGACAAGATTATTAACCATTAAGCATCACATGATCACCATCTCATACTAACACATAATTGATTATAAATAAGGCAGTGCTCTCAGATCCAAAGCTCCTCACTGATGAAGGCCACAAGCCAGAAACTAGTCTGGGGATATTGGATGAGTAGGCATTAGATAGGGATTTTATGCACAAGCCTTCTGGCATCTATTGATTATTCTGTTTAGCACAGGAGGCAATACTGTATGGAGAGTTTTGCTCTGTTTATCAACAATTAATGTGCTAGTATAGGAAATGTGATCATGTAATGCTTAATGGTTTAACACCAATCCTGCCTAATAGGATAGTGGTGGCTATGGTTGTAAAAGAGCCAAAGACACCAAAATGTATGGGTGCTAAACTGAGTTCAGACTCATATGACTATATAAGCTATTGAGCTTAGATTGAAAATATTTTTTGTTTTCAATTTCATTCTCATAGTTTTGTAATTAAGTAGTGATAAAAGGTGGTTGCTAGAGGGTTGCATTAGATCCTAAGATCTAGATGCAGTGCTCTCAGATCCAAAGCTCCTCACTGATGAAGGCCACAAGCCAGAAACTAGTCTGGGGATATTGGATGAGTAGGCATTAGATAGGGATTTTATGCACAAGCCTTCTGGCATTTATTGATTACTCTGATTGGCACAGGGTGGCATTACTGTATGGAGAGTTTTGCCTTGTTTATTATTAACCATGTTGCATTCAAAACATTAAATACAATCTGTATATTTTTTTAATTTGAATTAGCAATAATAATAAAAACATTAATGTCTGGTAAGTATAGAGGCCAAGAGCATAAAACTCATTATTGTTTTAATTGATTCAAATTAGAAATTCTATTATCAAATCTGGATTGCATCCTGCTATCTGTTTTATGAAACCACCTATGAGTAATTCCAAAGATCACTGTCACAAAAATTAAAAACAAAGTTGGATCTAATACACATTATTATTTAATATCAGTTATCATTTCAAATGTCTAAGATTTTATAACACTTCCCCTTAATCCATATATCATATCATTTACAACTTTCTTAAACACTTTAACAATACTATTTTTTATATCAAAACTTTATTCTAACAGTTTCAACTATTCTGCACTCTCCATCAGAGCTAAAATATCCAAATATATAATTATAAAATTAATACATTTTATACACGTATTCATATGTATAATTAAATACACAAATAAAACATACATTTTAATCTGACCACTATAAATAATCATTTCCAATTTTATTTTATTTTTCTTAATTAATTCTATTCAGATTTATCTTATATTATTTTTTAAATTATTTATTATAATTTTAATTTTAATTTTTTTAAATCTTTTATTCTACTAGTTTCATATTAAAAATAATAAAGAGTTAATAAAAGAAATTAAAGATAAAATAAATGTAGTAATTATAAGTTGTCTATGATAAAAATAGATGTTATGTCAATGCACATGAATATAAATGTGAAAGAAGTAACAGAGTTAGCAATAAAAATATAGAAATGATGAATATAAAAAAATTAAAATACCAATAAAGAAATTGAAAGAAACAATGAGAATTAGTTGTAAGGCGATTATATCTGAGTTTAATGGAGAATATTATAAACAAAAGAAGTGATTACTAATAAAAGGGACGTTAAGTGGGGTATATAGTAATAATAATAATAATATATATTGTAACCTAGTGTTATTGACACTTGGTTTACTTGGCATTATTTCTGCAGGAAAACAATGCTATTCTTTAAAGAAATAAAAAGATAAAATAACAATAGTAATAATTGATTAATAAAGTATGCTATTCACTCACTTTGGCATGTTTTGGGTGAATAACTAATAGATTTAGTAATGCAATATCATTTTTAAAAAGAACATGAATAATTTAATTAAGAAATTAATAATTAAAGCAAATTAATATAGTATAAAAACAAATATCATAAACAGTAATTGATTTTGGATGGGTAGAGGGGAAGAAGAGATGAATGTCTTATCATAGAGAACAATAACTTCTGGTAATTCCATTTGTAGAAAATGAGTTATAAATTACTGATAATTATCATTAATTAAATGTATTTATTTATTTTTTTTATTGTCAAATCACTTTGTAATCTATTTAAATAATACTAAAACTATATGATTGTAATAGGTTTTTCCTTTCTTTTGTTTATGTTATAATCAAATGATTATTTTTCTGGAAGAGGTCGCTAAAGTCAAGATCATTTTGACTTTGAAAAATATAGTCTGCTTTTAGTTTTCAAGGAAGGAACAGTGCTGAAATTTGGTAACTCAATTTTTTCATTTTATTTTGCAGAAATAAATGTAATCAAAGTAAAATTTTAATAATATAATGTGTGGCTAAATTTTTTTGATAAGACGTCCTGATTTTCTGTGCCATCTACCTATTTAAAGACCTTTTATACTTAAAAATTTATTGTCTCGCGCTAAAGTTCAAAAATGACAGAATTAACTAAGGGAATCACGAAAAGTGTTATTATGTCTAAATTAAGGAAGATAAATGATTTCCAAATGAGAAATAATTATTTAGTAACTTTGTATCACTTGTTAATATTTTCTTGGTATATAAAAAAAAAAAATAATAAGTGAAAGAAATATTTTGAAACCAAGGAAAATCAACTAGAAACATTTTCGCGCTCTTTCTCAATATTGTCTGCCTTTACAAGTAATGTAGTTACATACGTTAAAATATGTTTTATTCACCAAGAATTGTCTGGAAATAATAATAATGATAAATAAGATTAAATTATGCACATGTATATTTTTTTTTGGAAAAAATATAAACTTTCTCAGAGTAAATATAGGAAGAGTTATATAGGGGCATTCTTACACCGTTAAAAAATTTATAATTCTTAAAGTATGAACAAAACCAAATATCTCAGTGACTTAATGATAAAAATAAATGATATATTATGTTACACATCACTTGGATTTATTAAAACTTCCTATACATGTAAATCAGCTGCAGTTATTATCAGAATAATCTCTCGGAAAAATTGTGCATTTTAGTCCATAAGTAAGCTAGCTAATATGAATTGTAAGTATCGTCAATAACTGTTCGTTATGTTATAATATGTATATTTTATTTTCTATGGATCCCAAAATTGTAGCAGTTTAATTCAAGTAAGAATTAATCTTCAATTCTGCTATATTTTTCTTTACCTAATTTATTAAACGCACAAAATAAGAGAAAACTTTTATTTAAAGGAAATAATACCATGCGTTTATTGTTTTTAAACTTGCTTCGTGAAATACGACTGGATAAAGCTCTTCAATTGCTCAACAGAAAAACATTTTCTAATGAGAGAGTATGCACTTGTTAATTAATGATTGTTTAAAACTAAGTTATAAATGATATGTATTTTTTTTTTTTGTTATATCACATAGGTTAAAGTCTTTATGGTCAAGTGATATTTAATAGCCTTGTAATGACAAAGGTATGTTTTAATATAATTATTATAGGTTAAGTTGATATTTAACACGAAAAAAAAAATCTATAAAATATGTTTTAATTATTACATACCATTGTAGGTAGAAATTTTGTATGTTAGATACGTAAAAGAAAAATATTTAGATATTTAAGGGGTAAAATAAATATTGAAAATTATCAGAAGTAACTAAAAAAAAAAAAATGCTATAACAAAATATTTCTTGTTAAAGTTTCGAAACGAATTTATACTGTATTAATTGAGGAATTTATTCCTAATTATTCTTAAATAACACATCCACTTTATTTAGTTTAAGATAGTATGCTACCAACTATTTTGAATGTTCCTTTATTAAAATTAAAATTATTATACTTTTATTCTATGATGTCCATTGATTTCAGATGTTGATCAAAGTATACACGGTAACATAAGTTTATTATAATCAGTGTATTTACTTATCCTGCCCAGATATAGCATTGATATATGCTTAATATTCGCATAGGTAATAATTATAATGTATTTATTTTGTGGGATGAAAAATGATCTCCCCAAAAGCTTTGTTTTCCATGAGAGGAAGATTTTAAATATAATGTTCGGGTATGTTTATAGCCCAAGTGATCGATTCTCATAGATAGGACGATCAAGAATTTATCTAGCATTTAGTATGCTTCATTCGTTTAAATCCCAGGAGAGGATTGTATTTGGTGTGTGTTCGTTGTATGCCCAAGTAAGAGGCAAGAAACCACCAAAATATTTTAATGTAGTAGATTACTTTACAAACCTTCATGGTTATTCCATATTCCTCATGTGAAAATAAAGATAGCTCCACCATGGAAGGTGTTGATTATTGTGCTTAATTTTGAAAGTTCGGGCAAGATAAAGGTTATATTGGAGGTGTTAGTTCCTCAAGATCCACTTTAGTATAAATAGTGCGTTAGTAACTAAGATCAATATCTGTATTGTGCTGCTAAATATTGCTAGTATTTGACAAGTAAATCAATGGAGAAAGTAATTAAAATTGTGCAATTTAAAACGTTTATTTACTGAAGGAATATTCAAATGCAATATTTAATTCTGGTTAGTAATTAAATAATACTCATATTTAAAATTATACGTATGAATAAAATTTGTATTATAACTTGGGTTAGCATTAAGTTAAATGTAAGATGGTAAGTGTAACTTCTGATAACTGGCCTATAATTAGAATAGGTTATCCCCTTAAAGACCATAAATAAAGTAAATGTATTAGAAATAAATTTAATATTTTGCGTATTGCATATGATGGGATTAATCATTTTTTTTAAAAAAAAAAAAAAGAAATAGTTAGTCAATAATTTTGAATAAAAGCTTCTACAAGGTTACCAAAATTTAATAAACAATGTATTGGTAATGAAATATACTTTTAGTTAATCAATCCATATGATTGCATACAGGAGAAGTAGTAACCTCTAGTCCATAACCAAAAGAGTATACAGATTAATGTCAGTTATATTTTATATTTTGTATTACTATGGGATTATTGAATAAATGTTCATATATTTTTTTTTGTGATAATAATAAATTATAGTCTTGTTAAAATTTGTTGTAGATTCATTTTTTTTGTTTTTATATGCTAAATATAAGTGTTTGCACAATATTTGCAAAACCTTTTCTTGAGTCCGAAATCATTTCAAACCCTTAAAAACTTAATAGACCAGAGAAATAAATTTAAGCAGATCGGAATATGTCATTATATTTTAGTTTAATGATAATTATTTATGGAGTTGAAAACTTAAGACTAAACATTCACCTTTGTGTAAAGAAAAAAAAATGAATTTATTCCCAAACCATTAACTTTGGTTGCACATTATTCCATTCCCATTTAGTTAAATTGTCTAAGTAATAAATCTTAGTTATATTATTGTGTTGTCATGGATGATGGAAGGACACAAAAAGCACCCTTGTCTTTTTATTATTCTGACTGAGATTCTGAAAAAAAAAAAAAAGGCTGTGTTATTCAAAATTATACGTCATTATTGAATAGAATTATCATCTCTTTAAATAATATAGCAGTTGATATGAGAGATGAAGACACATTGAATTTAAGTAAAATAAATGTTTCCTATAGCCGACCAGAATGCCAGTCATATGCGACAACACAATACTGCCGAGCATTTCCTCACATGAAACAAAGAACCCTGAGATTAATATTATTATAATTATTCTTTAAATTAATAAGTGATCAATTATTGTTGTTATTACAATCGTGGCATGGCTTAAGAGAATTGAATGTACAATTGTATTATATGAAAGGTATTTTAGATCATATTGGAAAATTAATGGATATGTTGCTTTATTTTGGGTTGCCTTAACAACAACCTGAAAAATTAGTGTCCTGGGTGAAAAGTGCATAAATAACAAATAAAAAAAAAATAAGATAAACTTCTAATAATAAACATTTTTACTGGGTTAGAATATATATATATATATATATATATATATATATAGAGAGAGAGAGAGAGAGAGACAAAGAGAGAGAGAATATGAAAGATTTAATGATTAATAATAGTAATGGAGCATTTTTTATGAAAAGGTATATTGATGATTACTTATTGATTTTTAATAAGAGTCAAAGGCAAATAGAAAGGTAATTTGAAAAGATTAATAAATTAGATAAAAACATAAAATTACAATAGAAAAAGAAAATAACAATAATTTATTATATTTAGATACTTTTTAAAGAAGTCATAGAAAAATGGTGAATGCAGGTTAGAGACATCTGTATATAAAAAAAAAAACTAATATAGATAGCAATAAAAGTAATTGCAATTAAAATATAGATGTTAAATATAAAATAAGTAGTATAAATTCAGGAATATATAGAGCTTGGAATTATTGCTCAAATGAAGAAGATTATAGTAAACAGGTAGAATTGATAATTAAAGAGTTTATAGATAATGAATATCCAAAAAAAGAAGTTATAAAAGAAAGTATAAGAAAATGAAAAAAAAATTACCAAAAATAATTGGTTAGTAAGTAAAAAAATAAAATAGATAAGAACAAATATATAGTTATTAAAACTTATAATAATAGTATTCTAAAAAGTATGAATAAAATAATTATTAGAATTAATAAAAAGTTTAATAATATAATAAAATTAAAGATAGTAAATAAAAGAAGAAACAAAAGAAAAAAGGTATAAATGGAGTATATAAACTTAAATGCAAAAATAAAAATATAAAAACTAATTATGTAGGAGAAAAAGAATTCAATTTATACAAGATTAACATAAATATGATAAGAGATCACCTATTTAATTGCTTTCATTAGAAACAAGTCATAAGTTTGAGAAAGATAGTATAAAAATTATTAATTATACAAATAATAGAAGAGATAAAAAAAATGAAAGAGGCAATATTGATTAAAAATATAAAACCAAATCTTAATAGGGGTTTTGGGGTAAAGCAATTAATTTTATAAACAATTATTATCAATAATAGTTTGAATATGGAAAAGGTTAAAAGAATAAAGTTGAAGAAAATGATGATTGACGGTGATGTTAAGCAAGTATAAAAATTTTAAAAATTTTGTTAGTTGGATTTTTAGAAATAGGATTGTAAAGAGATGTGTAATTTTGTAATGTATAAAAGTAATTTGCAATGTGGAAAAAGTTAATAGTTAATTATAAATTATTTAATAAAAATAAGAAAAGGTTAGAAGTTAATTAAAAATATAAGTAAAAAGACAATATTAATATTGAAATAGTTGTATTAAATAATAGAATAAAAAGTTAAAGTTTTTTAAAATTAAAATTATAATAAATAATTTTAAAAAGAAAATAAAGTAATATAAAATAAATGTGGATAGAATTAATTAAGAGTAAAGTAATAAAATGGGAAATGATTTATAATGGAGAGGTTAAAATGAATGTTTTATTTGTGTATTTAATTATATATATGAATATGTGTATAAAATGTATTAATTATACAATTATATATTTGGATATTGTAGCTCTGATGATGACTGCAGGACAATTAAAACTGTTAGAAGAATAAATTTTGATTTAAAAATAGTATTATTAAAGTGTTTAAGAAAGTTGTAAATGGTATAATATGTAAAAGTAGAAAGCAATACATAAGAAAAGGAAAAAAAAAGAAATTTGTATTACTTTCTCTTATTCCATCGTACTAAACCTGTATAATTTGAATAAACTTTAGTCAATAACTAGATGAATTTCAAATAATGCAAAGAACTATTTTAATAACTGAATCAAATGCTTCTACTAAGTCAATAAGAGTAATATATAAATCATTTTTGAAAATATTGGGATTTATGTTTTTTCCAAATCCTGTATTTATAATAAAAAGTTTGAATAAACCTTCAGGAATTCTCTATTTTAGGGATTCAAGTTTTACGTACTACTAAAGTAAATATAAACCAAATAAATCTTAAAAAAACTGCAATAACAATTGACAACCCCCCCCCCCCACAATCTTTATATGAAATAATTAGAATGATTGATGTTATTATTAAAGTACATTAACCATCTGTTTGTTTTAAGAAATTGAAGATGAGAATGTTTTTGGAAAAGAAATCACTAACAACCATAAGTCACTTTAAAAATTAGGCTCCCCCGTTTTATGTAATTGTAAAAAACTTCAAACAAAAAGTTTCTATTGTTATCTTTTAAAAGTAAGAGAATTCTTATTTGATAGGAGGAGAAAGTAGTATGGATTTCATATCGGGATTTAAAAATAATATTAACGTTAACGATGATTTTAAAGTTTCAAGCGTTTCAAGTTTTCTGTGATTAAATACCAAAAAAAATAGTAAAAAGTTCAGGTGTAAAAGATAAGACAAAGTGTAGACATTGTAAAAATAGACACTTTACTTTTGTAATCTAAGACTAAATTGGTTTCACTAGGGAACATCAGAAACGAATATTGTTTAAAAGTAATTTTCTAAAAAAATGCCTTTGTAATAAAATTTTTGTCATGAGTAATTCCCTAACCTAGAAACTTTTTCACGTACATGCACATTCAACATATATATATAAACCGATATTATGACATGATAGCGCTAATTCCAAAGTACCGAATTATAATAGATGCCATAATGTGTTTGCAAAATGAGATTATTTACAAAAGTTTCCAATCATAAATTGTTTGATACTTTTAGAACTGCATTTTGTTTGTTTATTTTCTAGTTTATTACAATAACGTTCATAAATAACGAGATTTTTATGGGCTTTAATATATAAATATTAATTTCAACGGAATTTAGCTGTCTATTTTTAGATAAAATGCTTGGAAAAGTTTCGTTAAAATTTTTTAAAATGATATTGCAAAATAAAAAACTAAATAAATGCTTACAATTCACATTGTATCAATAATTTACATGTGTCTGAACTGCTGTTATCGTCTATTTTTTAAAAACTTAGTACAAAATATTGCTAGTTACAAAGTAAGTTTTAAATTCAGAGATAAAAAAACATCGCTTTTAAAAGAAATTGTTCTCTCATCAGATATTTAGTAAATGTTAAGTATTTGCATTATTAAAAACTGTCTATATATATACTAGATAAGTTAAAAACTGTCTATATGTTTGCAAAAACTTCATAATGTGCAAATGTTACATTTATAAAGATAGGCATGGGTTATATACATTTATGTGTTCCTAATACATTTTTGGTGATTTTCTGCATCGTTATCATTAATGATCATTTTAGAATGAATATGAATATTTGACCGCAGCCAAAAAAGCAAATGAAATACAAAATCTAAAGATGAGATTGCAAAAAACTATACAAGCCAATCCACAATTACATGTATGTAGATTTCTTGTATACACATAAGTCCATTAATTTTGCCTTTTTTGCTTCTGCTATTTTTTTAACAACTTTTGCTGCTACTTTCTTTATAAAAGATTTATATATATTTCTTAATTATAGTTTTCCAGTATATTCTATTTTAAACCATATTTTCCATTAAAAGCAATTGATACAGTACTCTTTGAGATAAACTTTATAATGAAAAAAAGATTTGATTCCTTAATTCAAATCAACTTCAAATTCATCATAAAATAAAAAAATCTGTTACACATCCTATATTTGAGAAACTCAAACCAACAATGATATGTATTTTTAACCATAAGTTTAATATCATTATGTCAATCAATTTGAATATCATATTAGTGTTTTTATAATCTTATCAGTATATTTTTATAATGTTATTATACATCCTTAAATGAAAAATTTCCAGCAATTGTTTCATTTAATATTAAGTACAACACATTTAACTGAAATTATTATTTTACTATGTTGAAATATTCCTACTTTTAATTTGTCAAGAGCAACTAAGGACATCAGACTATATGACATCACAACATCAAGTTGTTATATCATTGTGTTAAAATATTTTTTAATTTACTAAAAAGCAGCACATGTACGCAAGAGACTTCAGTGCTTCTCAACATCCAAGCCTGAATTTTATTCAGAATGCTCCAAAAATATATAAGCTGATAACTATTCAAGCCAAATACTGTTGATCTTTTTTCTTTTGTTAGCTAATAGAGTATCAGAATTAAACAATAATTACCAAAGAAATCATCGTATGATTACTATATTTTAACTTAAATATTTGCAATAAATTGTTTTTCTCTTCACCAATAAAAATTGTAATGATATATATGTAATTTTTTCGCATGTGTTAGTGAAGCTGTAATTATACTATAATGTTTAAATATGCCTGCTTAGCACTTTCGAGAGTTAGTATTCTAATCTCATATTCATAGCTTTACGAATGAAGACTATTGTAATTTATTGTACACATATGGACTAACTAATTAAAAATTCAAGCTCATTTGCATATGTGCACAATAAATTACAACAGTCTTCATTCGTAAAGTTATGAGTATGAGAATAGAATACTAAATCTCGAAAGCGCTAAGCAGGCATATTAAACATTATAGTATAATTACAGTTTCACTAACGCATGTGAAAAAATCACATATGTATAATTAAATTTTGCAGTAATCCATTTTATTTCTATTTATAAGAACTGAATGATGTTTCAGCAACAAAAACAAAAAAAAACCCAATTCACTGAAATTGAAGTTTGACATTATATAATTAAACTAAATTCTTTCTCATACATAGCAAATCCAAATCAGCATTCTGCATTTTATATGTCATTGCTATATTTTTTACGAAATAATTGGCATGTTTTTAGTATATAAAATATTATTTACATTTCAAAGTATTTTATTTTTCTGATTTTATTTAATATACTCAGTGGTTATAAATTTAAGAGCACATGGGTACATTTTATTTCATACTGACTCCAGTTTGATGATATCAAATTCCAATTCGAGTGAGGACTTTTTTTGCTCGCTAAAATTCCTTTTTTTTTGTGCTGACATAAGGATTTTATTTTTGGAATTTTGTTTTTCATGGTTTTGCACTTGGCCTTACATCAGTGCTTGCTTTGATAAAATTTACTCCTCATGGATTTCTGTTTGCTTTTTTTTTTTTTTATTTAATACGCATTATGTTTAAGGACTCCTCTTACTTTTTATCATTTAAAACTCTTATTGCTAAAATATTATTTTCTTCATTTTATATCTTATGCCCTTAAAGCTGAAAATTCAAAAAATAAATCTGACATTTCTTATCTATTTATATTTCTGACTTCATTTTATTTGTTGTTGATATATAAATTTTGTCAAGTAATTGATGTTTTTTTTTTTTTGGTAAATAAATTATTTTTATTGCAAAATGTATTATTTTTTTGTTTTTATACAATATACCATAGTAGCCATAAATTCAAGAATAAATGTGGACATTTTGCTTTTTATCAATTCATTTTATTTCATTCAATGGAAAGTACCATTTAGCTTTGCCAATGTGTAGCCTGTACTCTACACATTATCATTGATTAATAGATCTGATTACAGATTATATGAAAAGGGATTAAGGCACAAGTATTCTATGTTATCTATTTTGTTTTTACTATACTTAAGAGAAGTATAATTGGCAATAGAAGGATTAGGAAGGATTGTACAAATTTGATTAATAGATAAGAAGACAGTATATGTATTATTAGATTTGTTTTACCTGATACTTTCTTATGAGCAAAAAGTAGGGAAGATATGGAAATATTTTTAGAGCCATGTACAAGACTGGGTGAAGAAATAGGAATTAAACTTAATAAAAAAAACCAAAATATTATAAATGCTGGAGAGTTTCTTTTGAAGAGAATAAACGTAAAAGTGGTAAATAAATATAACTTTTTGGGAAACATGGTGTTAATAAGGAAATTAACCTGATTTTCAGGGAATTGCATTACTGGAATTTACACATGGGAATGCTAAATTGTGTGTTAATAAAGGGATCTTATATACCCTAGAAAGAATGTTAAAAAGAGTAAAAAAAAAACACGTTTTTGATTTAGATATATGGATAACAAAAAAGTAATTTAAGAAGTAGTCATGGAAAAAAAAATTTACACAAAGGATACAAAGGGAAAGTTAAAAATGTTTGGTAGATAACAATTTATCTATAATAACAGAATTGTGAAAATTGTTTTTAAAGTGGATTTGAATGAAATAGATAAGAAACAAATAGAATATGTTACAGAATTTGACAAAAAAAATGATTTTATACCAATTTATATGTAAAAAAAGTGTTATAAAGATTGTTGAGTATAATAATAGTAAAGAGTGGGACAGAAGAATAATTTCATTAAAAAAAGGTAGAGAGTTAGAAATTGTGAAGAGGTACAGAGAATAAAAAGAATTTGAATATATACAGAAATAAGCAGATTGTTGGTCATGAATTATTTTATAATAAAATAAGAAAAGTAGTTTACTTTTTGAAGTTCAATCGGAACTTTAGCAAAAAAGGGAATATATTGTGTGATTTGATTTAAAAACTATTTAATGAAGATATAGAAAATATCTAGAATTTCTTAATAGAATGTAAACATAAGCAGAATGAATGAAAATAGTGAAGTTAGAAAAAATAAATACTAGTGAAATGATTATATAGAGAGTGAATTTTTGGTATTTATCGTTGCATTGTATCACAAAAAGACGATCTTAGGATTAAAGATTTGAAATGCTAAGATGATCTTATAGAAATGGAATAGAGCATAAATAAATGTAAGGTTTTGGATATTGTGCAGGATAAAAACTAAAGAAAAATTTATTTTAGCCTATTGCCTGAGAGCTTCTTGACTCAGGTCAATGAGAAGCTGCATTGCATTCTATGATGTTATTATTCTTTATAAACATCAAATAACCCCCAATACTGTGAGAGTTTTGCCTGTTTATTATTCTTTATACAAACTGTCATATCTGACCCTGCCTTCAGAAGTGGACTATTCCAGCTTCCTTACCTGATTGACTAGCACCCAATTGCTAGCCAACAGGTTTAAAAACCTAACCTGAACGACAGAACGTGCTCTCCAATAAAGCTTTTGCCATCATCAAAGGTATTTATCTAGTTATTATCATAATGTCTAGCAGTGAGGCAAGTCCACCTATGGACTGGAAATTTCTACATCTGAACTAGAGCCGACTCGAGGCAAGCTAACTACATAGCTGGAAGAGTCTTCTTAGCAGAACTCATGATTCAGGCTAATCAGTAGCTGGAAGCGAGTTCCATACTTCGCATGACTATCTCAGTGTGGAAGCATATCAACTGTACTTGTACATTTGTTAATTAATGTGTGTATATATTTTATACTAATAAATTATACATATTTGTTGCTGAATAGTTGTTTGTTTTGTATCTATTGGTTTGGAAACGAACCTGCAAGCCTAACCAAACACAACAGATTTGGCACGGTCGACACTCTTGTTATAACTGATTTGGCATGGTTGACACTCATGTTATAACTGAGTTGGTGCTGTTGACAGGCCAACTAGATTTGGAGCAGTCACACAGAAATTTTTCCCTCATGGCTGGAAAAATTATGCAATAAACTAAGCCAGTTATAATGAATTTGGTGCAGTAACAGAAAAATTTTCCTCATGGCTGGAAAAATTAGAATAAACTATGCCAGTTTCAACAGATCTAAATGTGAAATAAATATGCGAGAGTGTATTTGTTTATTGTTTTTCGTTTTCGGAAAAAATTTACGTTACCGTAATTTCATTACGATGGTATTTTTTTTAGAAAAATAACGTAGAACTGTTGAATAAAATTGAATGCAGGCATAAAGGCATGTCAATTAGAAGCTTCAACGAATCACAAGAGCTTTATTCACAAGACAGCGTAAAAGCTTGCTCTATTGGTTAAAAAGCTTCATTCAGTTAGTTACAATAACGTACGAGTGGTTACTCAGCATAAATAAAAAAGATGGCTAATGCTATCGGCTCTATGGAATCTTTTGATCTGGCTCAACCTGAGAGCTGGCAAAATTATAAAGAGCATTTGATTTTTTATCTACAGGTTAACAATATAAAAAAGCCTGAGATAAAGTTAGCTACTCTAATGACCACAGTAGGTCCACAAACATATGAAATATTCAAGTCTCAATCTATGGCTGTAACCCCAGCTGAGCTGGATTTTGGTAGAGTGTTGACAGTTCTCACAGAGTATTTTACTCCTAAACCCTTGACAATAATGCAGAGATATCATTTTAATCTCAGCATACAAGAAGAGGGTGAAACAACTAGAGAATTTGCAACATGAATCCGTAAGTTAGCCTTAAAGTGCGAGTTCAAAGACTTCATGAATGAAGCACTTTGTGATCGTTTTATTTGTGGCATAAACAATCACAATTTGAGGCTGAAATTGTTAATGGTTCCAAACCTAGATTTTGAGACAGCGGTAGCTCAAGCAACACTAGCTGAAACAGTAGCTAGTCAAGCTAACCCATTAAAAAACTTATAAAGTATGAAGTGCAAAAAATTGAGCATAACAGTGGGTCACCCAAGCACTCAATCAGCTCAAATAATTCTGCATCAAATAGCCCACGGCTTTGCTATAGATGCAATGAGCACATGCACATAGAATGTCCATACCGCAAAGCAACATGCACGTTTTGCAAGTGTATAAGACATATAAAGGCAGCATGTCTGAAATTAAAAAGACAATCAGCCAAGTCTATTCCTAAAGACAGTAAAGGCACTGATAATAAACATAAGCAAGTTGCCTGTATAAACCACATCAGAGATAACAAGTCTGGATTTATACACTCTGTCATGATAAATGATACACCTGTTAAAATGGAACTTGACACAGGGTCAGCAGTGTCTATAGTTTCAAGAAAGAGTTGGACAAGCATTAATAAAAAGAATAAATATAAGCTGCACCCTTGCAGTAAGTTAATTTCAGACTACCAAGGGAATAAAATCAAACTGTTGGATCAAACAACAGGAAAAGTTACTTTGCCTAACAAAACTATATATGTACCACTGGTAGTGGATTAGATAATCATAATGATTTAATAGGTCGTGACTGGTTCAGTCACTTAGGGTTCAAAGTGACCAAAGTGAACCAGCTCACAACATTATCAAAGTTAAAGTCTAATGAATCAAAAGTCTTTAACAAAAAGCTGAAACCTGATGCCAAACTTCAACTAGAAGATAAAAACAAAATAAAATTCCAAATAGGAACAAAAGTACTATGTCATATGTACTATGGGTCCACATGATGGAGACCAGCAGTGGTGATGCAAATAAAGGGCCTCTACATTGTTGTGCAAATTGAAGATGGTCATCATCA
>JAQFVV010001349.1:0-20000 GCA_028023455.1 Epiperipatus broadwayi | reverse complement strand
ATCTATCTATCTATCTATCTATCTATCTATCTATCTATCTATCTATCTATCTATCTATCTATCTATCTATCTATCTATCTATCTATCTATCTATCTATCTATCTATCTATCTATCTATCTATCTATCTATCTATCTATCTATCTATCTATCTATCTATCTATCTATCTATCTATCTATCTATCTATCTATCTATCTATCTATCTATCTATCTATCTATCTATCTATCTATCTATCTATCTATCTATCTATCTATCTATCTATCTATCTATCTATCTATCTATCTATCTATCTATCTATCTATCTATCTATCTAAATGTCTGTAGATTGTTTATGATTAATATATGTAATACTTATTCATCATTTATTACCGAAATCACAATTTTTAAAAATAATTATATTAATGGAAAATATTTTTAAAATTGTCTTAAAAGCATACAATTCAATTAAAACCTTTAAATATTTGATTAATGATTTAAAGTTTTACTTTTGTGGACTTTTCTAATATGTCTGTGTGGGCGTATTTTGAAGAAGGTTAATCAAGGTAAAATCATCATCTCCTGAGGAAGTAAATTTTACCACATCTAAATAAAAAGCATTAAACTACTAATTTATTTGAACAAACTAATAAAGTTGACTGAATTTTCTCACACAGAGATAGATATATTATTTTTTAAGCATTGTGGAAAATTGGTTTCAATATTCTCTCTGGTAATAAATATGGCAAGAGACTAATAATATAATTTACTTGTCTATCTGCCAGAAAGAATTAAAGTTTTGAAAAATTTTCTGATTAATGAATTTTATTTAACATCGTTAAAAAAGTGTAATAGTAAAATTTCTCTGTGAAAATATCAAATTATTACTATAAGTTTATAATGTAAATTGTTATAATATATATATATAATTTACATTACAAAGTTTTAATTTATATATGTTTATTGGAATATATGCTTTAGAAGCAATTAGTGTGTAATAATAGTAAATGTCATAGAAAGTCAGCTATCATGTATGGAGGTAAGTTCAGATGTTCAAATTCTTGGCTTATTTAAAGGGTAGAGCTTTGCTTTATTTGATAAGATGTATATATATTAATGCATATATAATTGGATTTTGTGTAATCATATAAAAGACATGTCGCACCAATGGCACACTCATTTACAATCTTTTCTCATACACTTTTTTTAGAGTACGTCACATCTAATGTGGATATTTTTTTAATAATAGATAACCTTGCAATAATGTAACATGATAGTCGGATACGGCCAAATACAAAATATTTTAAGCATATTTTTATTATATATGTTTTCAGAAATGATAAAAAAAAAGTAATAATATTATGGACACAAATCAAATGTAGTAATACTAATATAAAATACACCTAACTTTTTGCATTGTTCTCCCTGGTGACACTTTTTGTAATTATTCAACATTTGATTTTAATATTAAATGGTTATTCTATATAAGAATTCAACAAATTGAATTTGATTTGATATATATATACTAAGAAAAGTCATTTCAAAAAAATCTTTGAAAAGTTTGCTAATATTGAAAAAATAATCATAAATAGAATATGTAATAGCAGTTTTCATCATCCAATTGTGGGCAGAAAAAACAGTTAAGTGAACAATTCCAGAAAATCAACAAAATCATCTTTGATTGAAATTTATTTATAAAATGGGAGTGAATAAATGAGAAGTCTTGATTAATCTATAAAATTATGCTTTAAAATCTAATTGCATTTATAATTTTAAGACTACAGTGTCTGGACAGATATGGAGAACATGCTAACATTGATTTATTGTTAGTATTATGCTAAGATTTGTTTACTTTTATTTTTAAAAATAAAACATATATACACAAAATAAGGATGTAGTCCTGTATACTTTTGTTTTTTAATAATTTTACAATTATTATGTAAAATAATTATGAATTTTAATAAATTACACAAAAAATCTATCTTTGACATAGACAAAACAATAATATCATAAAAACAAACATAATATCAAAGAAATATATATTTAATTTATCAAAGTGAGTTTGTATTCTATAAATATTTATTTTTATAATTTTATAATCAGAAGTCATATTTTGAAAATATATTATCTAAAGGCCAGAAAAACAATAATTCTGTTTCATTTTTAACTAAGACACAGGACTTAATTTCTGGCATAAACCAAACCATTTATAATTATAATAATTATTTATTTATTTATTTATTAAACAATATATATAAAACATAACATAAATAGAATAATTCCAAATAAGAAGATATTTGAATGAGAAGTTATTTAGAGTCATTAAATGTATGAGAAGAGACCCCAAAATAACTGAAATCATTCCCTGATTTGTGTACCTGTTGAAATATATGTTTCATCTGTTAAATACTTCTTGTAGAAATCTCTCTGCATCAATCTGCCATGTGACAGCACCATGTGAAATTGTGGGTTTACTTGGCACATTTTTTTCTAAAGTGTGTTTCAAATATTTATCAATATTTTTTAATAATGACTAAAATATTTAAATGAATGCTGATTTTTTTATGCAAATGGAAATTTTCTCTCAGATTTAATTCCTAATGGTCAGACACTTTATCTGCAAGTTTGGAAATATTTGTGATGTGGTAAAATGTAAATATTTCATTTTGTGCAAAGAAAAGAGTGCATACTCCACCCCAATAGTGTCATCTCTCAAAGCCTTGAGTGTAAGACATTTTAAAATTAAATTCAGCATGATGCAGGTTATCTATTAACTGTATTTACTCAATTTCACTTCATGTAATTGTTTTTTAATCTCTCAAATAAAAAAAGTCTCAATTTCTTTTTTGCAGGCTTGAAATTAAAGGGAAAAACATGGCAAAGACATTAAAAATCATCACTTTGCATGTATTTCTGACTGTTTTGAAAAGCAAAAAACACATTCAGACTCCTGTATTGCATCAAATGAATAAGAAGTGGAAAGATACTAAATTTATAATATACTTAAAAATAAATAAACAATTTTTTATTAATAAATTCCCATTATTTTTGAGTACTCCTGTGTATATGCATTATTCATATACAAAGCATATAATAAATTACTTCAAAATAATTAATAAAAACAATCAACTATAAATGTAAAAAATAGCTATCAAAATTAATTATACAAGGAAAAAAAAGGGGGCAAACAATATATATATATATATATATATATATATATATATATATATAATATTGTGCAATGTTTATAATGTTAATACAATAATAAATAAACAATATTGTTACATATAAAACATTAAACAAAATTTTAAAGTAGTATTTGAATATATAAAATGATATATGGTCAACATCTATTGAACAATTAGCAGTAAAAAAATAAATAGTCTGACATCATTATAACTAAACTCTCTGCAATTACTTCCTAATATAGAATTTGACAATGTCAGCTGAATGTTTTTAAATAAATGAGTATTTACAATGAACGATTTTCTATATAAAAAGAAATGATGATGTGTTTCAATAATCACTTTATACTTATAGAGCTTAACAATAGACAATACATATTGTAACAGTCATATTTGTATATTCATGCAACAGAATCCAGAGTCTTGGCAAGTTATACCAAGGCTGATTTAGATGAGGGTTTGAGACCTCGAATCTGATCACACCTCAGCTCCTCCACCAACACTCCATGACTTACTATCATATGAATGACATATATGAGGCTATATTCAGAATTTTTTAGTTCACATTCCAGCAGTAGAAAAGAGTGGAACAATAGACTCAGGGAATAAATGACTCAATTACTATATAATAAATAAACACATACACCTATGGCTACTTAGCTAACTGCATATATCAATAACTAGTAATAAAATGATAAGTTAAAGTATTTAATTGAATGTTAATGAGCTATGAATAAGACATTGAATGTGAATATATTTTATATATTTATTAAAAGAAATAAATACTAATAATATGGCAATATTGTATGAGGTTACATAGCAGGTGTTTATGATGCATCTCTACACTTTATACAATTTTTTATCAATTAATTATTGCCACTCTCTTAATTTGGTTATCTATGACTAATATGCCAGACTGATGCTATACCATGCCAAGGTTTGCCATAGTTAAACATACAAGAATGACTCTATTAATTATAACTTCTTATTAATATTACATAATGAGCATAAGTGTGCTCCCTATGTAGATAATATAGAAAAACTAGATCCAGAGTCCAGATCAATGCTGAACTGAATAATACCAGGGAGATGAACTAGCACTTTGTAGCAGAGCTTTTAAGACTGTGGTGCTACATAAACTAAATAATGGTTGTGACTTGAATGTGCAATTACTCAGAGGCGTCAGTACCAAGTATTCAGTTTCCTGTAGACTGGATGCTTTGCTATTACAATATACATGAACATTTAGTTCAGGTGATCAGAGCAGCTTATACCACAATATGGACCCTCATATTCCAGTTCTAAAATAAGATAATGGGGAGGCCTTTAAAACATAAGCCCATTTATAAAAGAAAGCTGTCTGGACTAAGAGTAATGAAGTGGCCCTTACAGCAAAGCCCACTTTAATAAGAAATACATATAGCAAGGCATATTGCACAGATGTGCTTCATAAAGGCACTTTTGAAACACTTTGTAACATATAAACCTTAAAATTAATCTAGCGCTACATTTTTAGTTTCGATCTGCAAAACTACTGTATACCTGTTCATAAATTAGCACACTTAAACATGCTAAAAAGGGTTAATTAAATGATCTAGTTTACAGTTAAATCTATATAGTTTTTTTAAATCAACAAGTACAAACATTACAGAGTTTTAATTATTAAATAATAATTTTAGTTTCATAGTTCATGCACATTTATAGTATAACTAGCCCTAGAAAGTTATAGAAATGATTTATTAAAATGTAGTTTAAGAGCTCTGTGGTATTTCTGATCATCTTCTTGCTGTTGTGGCTGCATGGCGAAGCACTCATATTCACTGATGGGCTGCTTCATTTTTGGTGGCTTCAGCAGGCTGCTGTTTTGAACTCACCCCATGTTCTAGACCAATTTTTCCCATGAGGAAAAAGGCAGAGTAGGCCTTCTAGCCTCGGGTCTTCATCATCAATTTTGGCATAATCACAATTAAAAGTTTCCTTATTTTAAATTAAAACCAGGTTTTTTTTTATAGAACATCTTTCTTATCCTTCTCAAGCCATTAAAAGTTGTTTATGACTTTTAATTTTCAATTTTACAATCTTGAGTTTCCAGTTTTTTTTAGATTTTTAATGGCCCACATTAATTTGAACAAAGTCAAAAGATTCAGCTATAGGTATTGACAAGGAGGACCTGGTTAATGATTTGTCTTTATTTTGTTAACATTATTTTTAAACATAGTAAAATTTTGGTTATCAGTTTACTTTTTTTATTATTTCTGAGAATTATGTAACCTATGATTCTTTTTTTAAAAAGAAATTTAAGTTTGCAAACATTTTAATATATATGTGTGTGAGACTACCACAGAGATTGAATTTTATATAAATGCCTTTTAATAAAGACTTTTTTTACTAAAATAATGCAAATTTAAATTAATTTAAAAGAGTTTTATTGCTTTTGAATCTATTGCATTACAGCTTCTTTTGCATACATATGTAGGTAATTACACCCATATAACAATGTTCACACACTTAAATAAAATTTTATTAAAATTTACAAATAAAAATTATGTATAAAATTATAAATAAAAATTATAAATGCATATATATATTATACACATACAAACATTAATATGCTATTAAATGTGTGGACAAATATAAATACACACCCATATATGCTATTATAAATAATTTGGTATTAAATTAATATACATGAACTTGGATGGGTTTGAACTAGAGAAAATATACTACTATAAAACATAGTAGGTGAAACAGGCTGATGAATAAATTACACTGTTTCAATATAAATAATCATGATATCATGTACAAAAATAAATTTAAATCTATTAAAACTAATATGCATTGTATAATTTTGGAAAGTACATACTGAGGATAGTAAATAAACAATACAACACCCCACATAAAGATATTATAAAAGACAATATATTTTGAAAACAAGCAATGTAAATAATCACAAAGCAGACTTAGGGAAATATTTCATTAAATAATAAAATAAGTAATTAATCTTACATAACCAAAAATATAAATAAGCAATATTGGTGGCCGAGAGGTTAACGTAGCTGCTTTCCAAGCAGTTGTGTTGTTCCGGGTTCGTGCCTGGCCGACGGCTTGACATATGAGAAAAAACTCTCAAATAGCAATAGTTATTGACAAAAACAATATTACCACAAGTATAAATGTTATTGGAATGAAAGCAATAGTTATTGACAAAAACAATATTACCACGAGTATAAATGTTATTGGAATGAATTTTATATTGAGTACAAATAGTGACCTTAAATAAATATAAACCAGTATTAATAAAAAAAAAGAACGTCATTTTATTATGATTGTCTGTTAAACACTTTAGCATAAACAAATTACTAATTATGCCAAATCCTTGTCAATAACTTGTTCAAAACAAAGACAGCAATATCATTAGTAAAATCATAAATAAATGATTTGACAGTTAATCAAAAAACATCATTTAGATGTATATTAAAAATAATATAAAACCAAGTGCAGTCACATGTAAACTCTATGATTAATCAATTTAAAATCAATAAATAATAACACAAAGTATTTTAGTACTCTGGTTTCTATCTTTTATATAACTTTTAAACCATGAAACAAAATAGCTCCAAAAATAATAATGATAATATTAATGATACTACTACCACTGTTAGTACTACTGCTGCTGCTACTACTACTAATAATGATAATAATGTAAAAATTGACTATCTTTAACACAAAATTCCAGGACTTTTTTTTTTTAGATTTGTGAATTTTTCAGATTTCAAAGAAAAAATATTTTATCTAATTATAAATTTAAACTTGGCCGAAACTTTAAATAAACATTAATTTTCTATCTATAATTTATATAATAATTTTGGTAAACTGTATAAATTTATTTTATTAATAATAATCTATATACACTTTATAATGTAGACTATAATTAG
This sequence comes from Epiperipatus broadwayi, assembly GCA_028023455.1. Taxonomy (NCBI): domain Eukaryota; kingdom Metazoa; phylum Onychophora; class Udeonychophora; order Euonychophora; family Peripatidae; genus Epiperipatus; species Epiperipatus broadwayi. The sequence goes on along the minus strand of JAQFVV010001349.1, from coordinate 12,904 downwards.
TTCATCACATTTTTATATCATCGTCATCATTTTCAACCAGTATCGATCTACTGCATGATGAAGGTCTCTTCAAGTTCATGTCATCTTCTTCCATCTCTAGCCTCTCTTCTCCACATTACTTCAGCACATTTACTTAATTATCTATCTATTTCACATGTGGTCTCTTTCTAGGTATTTTATAACCTCTTAGAATATCATAATTCATATTTGCCTGAAAAATACTTAGAAATTTAAATGATGTTTTCAATATTTACATCTGCAAAGATTGTTAAAATATTTTAATTATATATATAGTTCCAAAGACTACAATGACTTTTTTTTGTGTAGTTTTTTAAAAAAAAACTGTTTTTATTTCTAATTAAAAATATACATATATAAATATTTAAAAAACTAATGAGATCAATCTAACATTATTCATATATAGTATTTGTGAATCATCTGCACTTTTAATTATAAAGTAACATCTAAAGATAATAAATTGGAAAATTTGTAATCACTTTGATAATAAAATATGTTAACCATTTATTTAATCATGAATCACTCTTACATATAACTAAATTACATCATTAAGCAAGCAAATGTTCTGATATGTTATGAATATAAATAATGAATTATATAAATTCAGGTTTCTGATTTAATCTAGATTTAAATTCTTAAAATAGTTTCAATCATTTAACTTTGAAAATGAAGGTGGTTTGGCAAATCAGAAATGTTTTTACCCCCCCCCCCCATTATCTGGTCTGTTTCACTTGCTTAATGCATACTACAAAAATAATCATGAGATTAAAAGTCCAATTTCCTTTAATATCTTATAAAAATCGAAGGTTTATAATATTTAGAAACAACTATAGCATCAAAATTTATTAATTATTTGAGTTCCATTATTTATAGTAAAAGTTAATGCAATTATTTAAAATGGTGGACTCTGGGGTTCAAAGTTCATGAATTATGGCTCTACATCTGTCCTTCTCAATGTTTGACTTCTTATGAACTTCCAAGCAGTCATTCATTAGATTATTACATTGTTTCAACAATAAATTGGCGTTAAATATGCTTTATAAATTGCATAAGAAAATTATAAATTCTGATTTTCTTCTTACAGATAACAGCATAATAATTGGATAGCTAGTCACATATAACAGGGGTGGCCAACTTTTGTGTTCATAAGATCGACTTTTTATTTTGAAAATGTGTTGCGACCGACTTGTTGTCATAGGTGTAGTCTAAGTGGAGGGAGATGTAAAATACATACTATTTTTATATATCTACCTATGTAAAAAATAACATAATTATTTAACAGGCTAAAAAACTCATGTCCATGGGAATTAAAGCAGCATGAATAATTATTAACAATATTTATTAATTCAAATTAGCTACTGATAAAGACATATTTAGAATTTATTTTATTATCTTAACATTAATGGGAAAACTGTGTTTGCATGTCTCTAACCAAAGAATCATAATTAGGTGTATATCCTGACAAAGATAATAATAAAGACTCCTCAGTATGGGAATCAGTTAGGACAGAACGTTGTTTAGTCTTCGGTAACTTTAAGTATGAAAATGCCGATTCACACAGATATGTAGATCCGAAACAAGAATAAATATATTCGCTACATTTGATGATATTGGGATATTTTTCTCGGTTGACGTATTTCCAAAAATCTTCTTCAAATTTTCTAACTTGTAAGATTAAATCAGTTTGTAAAATTATAATTTCATTTTCTAAAGCCTTTTGCTCCATATGAAATATATCTGAAATTTTTTGGCTAATGCGTTTCACATTTAAATCTTTTTTAAAAGGAAGATATAGATTCCACAATTTCTTTAATTTTTTCAAATTCTTGGAATCTTACCTTAAAATCTTCAATTATTTTTTGGATTTCCGCGACATATTTCTCGATATTATAATTAATATTTTTGTGCATTTATAGGTGATCCGCCATATTTGGAAAATGATTCAGATTATTTTGTTGCAGATCTTCTATTAGCAAAATAAATTTTGTCTTATATGCATCTACACAACTGATCATATCAATTACTGTTTTATTTCTACCTTGTAATTCTATATTTAAATGACTTAACATTGAAGTAAAATCGGTTAGAAAAGCTAAGTCACTAAACTAAGTTTCATCATTTAAATGTTCACATTTACCATCTTGCTCCCGAAGAAAATCTATTACTTTAGGCAATAAATCATGAAATCGTTGCAGAAATTTACCTCTGCTTAACCATCTTACATCAGTATGTAATAATAATTCAGGTTGGCCTTCATCGAGCTGCAGTTGGAAGAGACGTCGTTTGAGGGAACTTCCTCGAATTGAATTAACAATTTTAAACGCTATGTCCATTACTTCTTTTGTGTTTAGTCTCTTGCTGGCTAACACTTGCTGGTGAATTATGCAGTGGTAGCTCAAAAAAGCTGGGAATTCATCTTCATTTTGACATAGAGTTATAAATTCATTTATGCGATCTATCATTGCAGCTGCGCCATCCGTTCTTATTGAAACTAATTTAAAAAGTGGTACTTTCAAATCATTGAGCAAGTTTTTAAAGGCTTTGAATATATCTACACCTCTAGTTTTTTCTTTCAAAGAAATCAGATCCAACAATTCTTCTTTAGATGTAAAATCTTTAAAAACCATACAAATGAAAACAAGTAATTGTGCTGTATCACTTATATCTGCTGATTCATTACATTGAAAGGAAAACAAGAACATCTATTAATATCATTATATAACTGTTCTTTCACTTCTATTAATAAATTTGTTGATGATCAAATTTTGTTAATATGTAATCTCAAAAAATTTTACAATATCAAATATTATTTGGTTATTTTTGTAAGGAGAAACATTTCATATTGCTATACTAAAATAATATGCAATGTTTTGCAGAAGTAATATTTAATTACTATGTTAACAAAAAAACAAAAAAACAATCTAGGTTATACCAACTGTGAGCATACAATTCAGAAAAGTTTTTGACTATAACGAATTGAATTTTGTTCTTATAATTGGCACTGCCTTCACTTGGCTTTCTATATAATAACTTAAGCCATAGATAAAAGACAGATTCTTTTTTGTCAGCATAAAGATTAATTTTGGAATACACTTACGCGCGCGCACGAACACACACACACACACACATATATATATATATATATATATAAGCACTCCATACATTCTTGTCATTGCAGCTTTTATTAACCAGCATGATGAAAAAAATTACCCTTTTATTTCTGAGCTTAAGATCAAAAAAACACGTTTCAAATATATAGTTCATATTTCATTTTAATATTAAGTTATTTTTATTAAAAACACTCTAACCAAGTTTAATTTTATAATTATTTTATTCAATTATGTTTCCATCTGTAGTAATAATCTGACTAAGATATTTGCTGTTGGTAATTTCTTCTAACACTTTGTCGTCAATCTTTACTTCTTCTTTTAAGAAAAACCATTGAACATTACTGCAGTCTTTTTAACATTTTTCTTTAGTCTTACTTTCTTACTTTCATTTAATAATTCTACAACATTTTCTGAAGCTCTAAAACATTATTTGCAAAACGATTACATCATGTACAAAATCTAGATGATTTAAATAGTCTCTATTTATTTTCACAAAATACTTCTTACAAAAGTGAAGTAAAAAGTTTTGGAGATATGAAGCAGCCTGTCATATACTCTTCCTCATATTATTATGTAATCTAATTGTTGCTGTTGCATTTTTATAAATATTGATCAAAATATGACAATATCCTGAATCTATACTTAGATGATCCAATGCTTTTATCATCAAAGAAATGCTTACAGAATCAAGTGCCTTTTAATGATCTACAAATCCAAAATATAATAGCAACTTATATTAATTTGGTCTCTCAATACTTGGATTGATCCACAGTACTAAAAACAATTTTAAATTGAGCTTGTTCTTTTGATTGGTTAAAAGCCAAAGTTCTCCAAATGAATTGTAATTATCTTGGTAAAAGTTTTGTATAGGACTGATAAATTTCCAAAAGCTAAACTTGTCAATATAATAAACTAAGTGCATCAATTTAAAATCAGATAATTATCTAAAATTACATTACAAATCCATTAATAATGGTTTCCCTGCCAAGACAGACTTCTCAAATTCAAAATAACATAAACACAAAACAAAAATATACTGTGCTAATATGGGTTTTTGGGGTTAGCATTTAATAATTTTTTTTTGAGTATGATTAAAAAGATTAAAAGGTAATTGGAATCTAAGGTGGAATTATAAGAAAATAGAATGATATATGTTTGATTTGTGTAATTTTGCATTTGAGAAGTCAGCATTGATAAAGAAACTTTATTTAATTGTGAATAGGTGTGCTTAGTTTAATGTTATTAAATAAATCACACAATATAAAATAAAATATCCTTACATAATAGCAATAATTGTGTATATATATAATACAAATAAATTTTTCCCATTAATTTAAAACTATTGTAATAATAATAAAAATAATAAATTAATGGTAATTAACTATTATATACAATAAATAAATAATCAGTCAAAACATATACAGTCTTTCAATCTGCCAAAGTACTTTCAGTTAATTCCTTAACCATCTTCAACAGCCATTAAGTTCAAAAAATATAATGGAGCACACATCATCACCCCAAATTCCATGAATCCCAAATGTATTATTTCTATAGTTATATATATATATATATAATAATTCAAACAAATATATTTAACACAGTATTCAAAATTAAATAATATATTCTTTACCAGAAGTACTTTCAATTGTTTCACTGACAATCTTTATCAACTGTTAATACAAATGTACAAAAAATAAAAACTTGCATTACCCATCATTCAATCTATTCAAATTTCCCACAATTTTTTTGTCTTTATATTAGTCGATTGTTTATTCATTAAACCACCTCTATTCCTAGATATCATCATTGCCTCTTTAATTTTACGTTTTTCACTACACCTTTCAATTTGAATAATTTTTATATCTCTATTATTAAATTTAAAACCATAATTACATGTTTTATTATGACCAAATATAATTGATGGAGTATTCATATTTACCGAAGATATATTTTCTTTCTGTACACGTTTATATAATGTCTTATGATCATTATATCATTTTTGTAATGTACATTTGGATTCCCCTATATATTTTATTCCACAACCACATTCCAATATATATATATATATATATATATATATATATATATATATATATATATATATATATACATATATATATATATATATATATATATATATATATATATATATATATATATAACAGAACTTAATTCAAATTTAGAAATCTTGGCTTTGGAGTTATTTATCATATCATTTATATTATTTGAAGACAAAAAAGAAATTCTACACAAACCACTATAAAGTTTATTAATTAATTTAGCTTGTTGATTAGATATAAAAGGAATAGAAATCCATTTATCACTTTTTAATTTACTTAATATTTTCTTATTATTATGTGTACACTTGACATATCTGAAATGTATGGTTCAATTAATCGTATGGAATCAATAGAGATTATTGAAAGAGCTTTGTTTTTAAAATCTATAGATAATAATATTAATAATTTTATTATTAAAATATTAAGATTTGTAAATGATAATATATATGTTATGTTTAATGATTGCTTTTATAAAATGAATTTTGGTTGGCCAATGGGTCTTCCGGTGGTATAACAGATTTGTAATTTTTTTATTTCTAGTTATGAGGTTAAGATATTGTCTCAGATAAAATATAAAGGAATTAAAGTATATTGTAGATCTGTTGATGATGTATTTATATCTGCACATAATGAAATAATAGTTAATTTGTTTAATGAGTTAAATATCATTAATAATGTAAAATGGGTGTTAAATGAAGAGAGGGAAGATTCTATAAAGTTTTTAGATATATTTATTAAAATAAATAATAATGTGTTTGATTATAATATGATTTTAAAGCCTGTGGAAATTAGGGGTTATATTCCATTTAATTCTAAAGTTCATATGAATCATAAATTAGCTGGTTTGAAGTCATTTTTGTTTAGAAATGATTATTTGTGCAAATTTATTAGTGATAAAATTGAAAATATTAATGTATATATTACTGATATGTTGAATGTTGGTTATGGAAGGAATATTATTTATAATACAATTACAAAATATAATCAAAATGAAAGTAATAATAAGAAAATATTAAGTAATTAAAAAAGTGATAAATGGATTTCTATTCCTTTTATATCTAATCAACAAGCTAAATTAATTAATAAACTCTATAGTGGTTTGAGTAGAATTTCTTTTTTCTCTTCAAATAATATAAATGATATGATAAATAACTCCAAAGCCAAGATTTCTAAATTTGAATTAAGTTCTGTTATATATATATATATATATATGTTGGAATGTGGTTTGTGGAATAAAATATACAGGGGAATCCAAATGTACATTACAAAAACGATATAATGATTATAAGAGATTATATAAACGTGTACAGAAAGAAAATATAACTTCGGTAAATATGAATACTCCATCAATTATATTTGATCATAATAAAACATGTAATTATGGTTTTAAATTTAATAATAGAGATATAAAAATTATTCAAATTGAAAGGTGTAGTGAAAAACGTAAAATTAAAAAGGCAATGATGATATCTAGGAATAGAGGTGGTTTAATGAATAAACAATCTGCTAATATAAAGGCAACAGAATTGTGGGAAATTTGAATAAATTGAATGATGGGTAATGCAAGTTTTTATTTTTTGTACATTTGTATTAACAGTTGATAAAGATTGTCAGTGAAACAATTGAAAGTACTTCTGGTAAAGAATATATTATTTAATTTTGAATACTGTGTTAAATATATTTGTTTTAATTATTATTATATGATTTAAAAATACAGACATTTAATGGTTATATATATATACCAAATCTTCCCAAATTTTAAGATATTCAGCGATGCTCTCTGTGATTAAATATAAAGTCTAAATTTTGAGCACATGTTGCTTAAAATTCAAACTTTATATTTATTAAAAGAGGCATTGTTGCATATCATAATGATTTGAAGGGTGATTTGGCATTTTCATATTTGAATTTTAGCTAGCAGTATAAATTTGGATCTATCTATCTATCTATCTATCTATCTATCTATCTATCTATCTATCTATCTATCTATCTATCTATCTATCTATCTATCTATCTATCTATCTATCTATCTATCTATCTATCTATCTATCTATCTATCTATCTATCTATCTATCTATCTATCTATCTATCTATCTATCTATCTATCTATCTATCTATCTATCTATCTATCTATCTATCTATCTATCTATCTATCTATCCATCCATCCATCCATCCATCCACCCGTCTGTTTGTCTGTCTGTCTATCTATCTATCTATCTATCTATCTATCTATCTATCTATCTATCTATCTATCTATCTATCTATCTATCTATCTATCTATCTATCTATCTATCTATCTATCTATCTATCTATCTATCCATCCATCCATCCATCCATCCATCCATCCATCCATCTATCCATCCATCCATCCATCCATCTATCCATCTATCTATCCATCTATCTATCTATCTATCTATCTATCTATCTATCTATCTATCTATCTATCTATCTATCTATCTATCTATCTATCTATCTATCTATCTATCTATCTATCTATCTATCTATCTATCTATCTATTTTACTTGTTTATAAAGAATTAACAAAAATGTAAATGGAAAATAAATAGTTAATACTGGGAATATAAATATATAATGTTAGATATAACAATGAAATGGGAATAAAAAAAACATCTCTGAAATCCCAAACAATAAATTTTGAAGTTATAATGATGAGACACAATTTCACCATAATAAATATGTTGTGTTCATACATTATAATAGAATAATCTTGATTGTAAAAAATACTTACTATTATATTTGAGTAGAAAGTAATTTATACTCAGAGTATAACAGAATAGCAATAACATGATTTTCTTTTCTAACACTCATCATATGCTTTTAGTAACAGTAATTTATTTTGTTTACACTATTGCTGAGACCTCTAATATTCACTTGAGTAATCAATACCCAATAATTGATAGTTCTATATCTACATATTCAAACTAATTTGTGGCTGTTGTTTAATGCTGTCTACTAATGAAGTCTAATAGACTGAAAGCAATCTGAGAATGTCTATATAGTATTAATACATAATACTTATTGATAATTCAATCTCATAATATGTGGTTCTGGAATAAAATAAAGTGAATTTTTAAAAGCATAACAATAATATATTTTTTATCATATTATTGTAGTTTTTATGCTTGTAAAAATTATAGTAACAATACACTCTTTAAATGCCTCATCTGTTGATATAACAGCACCAACAAATAAAATTACAGGATAGGTATATTATTTGATTAGAAAAATAATCATTTTCAAGTATTTTTCAATCCACTGGAGAATTAAGATATCTCCAAGTTTAATAGAGTATCTTCAATCTTTAACTCCTTTTCTCCACCTATGCTAGTGTTCTATTTCTTTTCAATAATATCAAACTTATTATCTCATCCACCTATCTAACATGAAGCTTTTTTCCTGAGCTTTTAAAATATGGAATCCTATTTAAAACATTTGGCTGTCTAACTATTATCTCTTCTAGAAGAATAGCCAGATTAGTTTGATGCCAGACTCTTAATTCTTTCATGAAGCCAATAATACTTTTTTGTTCTTGTAATTCCCAACATACCTTCTTCTTTACTTTGTTATGTAATCTGATGCCTTTGTATGGCTCTTCTTTTATGCAGCCAATATATAGATGGATTGATGAAAAAAGGAGGTTGTATAGATTTTAAGGATCCTTTTATAGAGAATACGATCTTTCCAATAGCATTCTATAGAAAGACATTTAAAAAAGGATATTCTTCTCTTCAGTTCCTAGCAGTGAAACTGCTCAGATTTCTCTTGAAGGTTTACATACTAACAAAAGGGAGATAAATACCCATTTTCTGATCAGTATTAAATAAATATGTGGACAGGTAATGGGCCAAATTTAGAAAAAGTCTGTCTGATTTAAAACTGACATTTTTTAAAAATAAAACCTCAATTTTAAAACCTAATTTATATGAGTGTAAAAAGTATTATCTTAGCACCATGAGAACTTGTCATGAATGTATATACAGTTTGTACTTTTAGTTTTGACCAAAACGACTCCTTGAAAGCCATTAAAATCTTTCAAAGTCTTATATTACATATGCATGATTGCATGTTTTAATTGAGAACAAAACTTTTTAAATCACAGCATATTTTTACATTGAAAAAATGTAGTTATAATGCTGATCACGGATAAAATTATAAAAGTTCATATGATGTGGAAATGTATATTTTGGTTATAGTAATTTATTATCTGTCAAGTAAATAGGAAACTTTGCATATATAATTAAAATCACACAAATAATTAAAGCGTCCCATAGAGTGATAGTAATATATCTATGCCATTTTCATGATTTGAGTTAACATGTACATCAAGTAAAACTTGAAAATTATTTTAGGATCTAATCAAGTTTAGGATTTATTTTCCAGATGGTTGACTTATAGCCATCGTAGCTAACCATCTGTAATAGTCAGTAAATGGCTGTTTAGTTATTCCTAATTAGAGAGAAAAAGAAAAAGTAGACTCACCAGTCTTGCTAATTGCGAGACTAATTAGTAATTACTTCTCTGCAACTAGTTATTTAAAAACAATTTGTCTTTATATATATATATATATATATATATATATATATAATATCAATAGAAAGTCTTTTATTAAAATTACTACAAAACATTTGAAAGTGAAGGGTGGATGTATTTATATAAAAATAAATAATTGAGTTAAACTTAATAATGTATACATGTTAATTTTTTCACAGTAGAATTTTATATTCATCATCATCACCATCAAACATTATCAATCCATTACAGGATGAAGGTCTCTCCAAGTTCAATCCATCTTCTCCGATCTTAATTTTATATTACATTTTGGTTTTTAAAAATAGATTTTTAACTCTTTCTATTCTGGTTGAAAAAAAAATGTACATTTTAAAAAAGTAGAGAAATTTACATTTAAAAGAATAAAAAAAATTACTGTTTGAAAAAAGGTTTTATTTTAAAATTACATTATCCTCTAGGAATTTAAATAATTATTTTTGAAAAAAAAATTACCAGCCATTTTTTTTGATTAAATAAAATTTTGATTGAGAATACCTGGACAAAATACAAATGTGAGATCTTGGTGTTTAATATTTAAAACAATTAAAATATTAATTAATTGTTTTAAGTAATAACGATTAATTTTTAAATACAAATTTTCTATTTATTAGTAGAAGAGTATTAATTTAATTTTAAAATCTCATGATAAAAAATATGTATACACACACACACATATATATATATATATATATATTAAGATAATTTAATAGGATTTTTTTAGACACTTTTCTAGATAAATTTCTGCAGTAATACAATTGTATCTAAACAACCAATTAATAGTTGGCATTACAAACTGAAATCAAACTAACTGATAATAATATTTATCTAACTCAATTTTAACTCAAAATTGAACTACTTTAATTTATTACTCTAAATAACATAAAAATGGTTATTCAGGCATAAGTACTTGATATGTTCAAAAACTAAAACATCACATCTTCCAAATATATTTTACAAGCAAACAAGCCTCGTATAAAATGCTACATATAATAATTAGAAGCTTTTCATAGTCTTTAAGATATAAATATTAAAAATTTAATGGAATTTTTCCATGTGTTATTTCTAGTTAAATTATGATATAATAAGGTAAACAGACAATTAAGAACTGATATTGCAAATTGAAATTATGATGTTTGTAATAGTATTTGTTTTGTCCAACCTTAAACAGCAAAAAAAAAAAAACACTTGTAGCTTAATATTCTAGGTTATATAGTAATGATAAATATGGGTCAGACAATTATTATTTTTATAGGTACGACTTCAAATTGCAGTATCAGTTTTTAATTAGTTGCTTTCTTTACATCATTGCTTGAAATTTATTTAGAAAAATACATGGAAAAAATCCTGTTAAACTTTCAATATTTATACTCTAAAAATCTGGTATATATATATTTTTTTTTTTGAAAATATTAAAAATCTGGTATATATATATTAAATATTTTCATGGATTAAACTTTCAATATTTATACTTTGAAGTCTGATATATATATATTAAATATTTTCATAGATTAATGAAATTATTAACAAATAAATGTGAGGAATTTATGTAAATAACTAAAGAGATATACAGTATTCAATTATATTGTTAGGTAACCATTAATTAAAATTGTCAACATCAAGCCAAAACACTTGATCTAATAGTTAAGATTTTTTTTTTTGTCAAAATTTATTTAGAGATAAAAGAACTCTCTTTTAACTCAGGGTCCAAGATCTTATATGAGACATAAACTCAGATTATATTTTTTTATAAGTATGGAAGATAAATTACATCTTTTCCAAAATCCTGGAAATAACAAATCATCTCCCCTATAAGTGTTGAATTAAATATTTTTATGGAATTATTAAAATATAAATAAATGAATGTGGGGAATTTTCCATGTAAATAAGTACAAAAATATTTTAAGAAATGATGTGATACATCAAAGTTTAAGTAAACTCTGATCAAAAGCTACTGTTGGCTTCTAGAGTAAGAATTTTAGCTTGGGGACGTCAATTTCAATTGCAATTGCATAGCAATAGCAATACTTAATATACTTCTCTAATAACTTACATGAAAATTTTCCCACATGTATTTATTAAATTTATTATTTACTAATCATGAATGTCCAACAGATATAATATCATGTGTATATATTTTACTTAATTAACTACCAGTTCATTGATTATAATAGACCTTAAAGTGCAATTCTTTACATTAATTCTTTCACAATTATCATAATGCATTTTATTTTTAACATATATAAGTTATTACTTCACCTTATTGCTTGTATTATTTTTATAAGTAATATAACTGTTTATAATAGTGAAGATCTATTAATAATTGAAGACTATAAAGATTTCAGAAATATTACCAAAATCACCTTTTTCTTTTTTTGCTATAATATCTTATATAAATCTAATTTATCCAAATCACTTTGCACACTTTTTAACAAAAACTTTTTATTGTACATATATACACATACACCTACATTTCAACTATCCTGTAGTTTTCTTCAGAGCTATGCCATAATGAACAAAATAAAATAAAATGAAATACATAACTATATAAATAATACCATAAAAATGTAAACATTAAGAAACTAAAAACAATATAAAACATGTAACAAAACCTAATAAAACTGAAATAAATATAATTAAACCCAAAATAATCCAGTTAATATAAAATAAAATATACAATAGAAATAGAAAATAAATTATACATGTGTATTCCTAACTATATACATACATATTCAAGAATAACTATTAATCTAAATATATTATTCATTTTTATTATTTTTCATAATCTCTTAATTACTTTTATTTATTATAAATTTAAACTTTATTTTTATTAATGCCACCTCAATAAAATATTTAATTTTATATTCATATAATTGTCATTTCAACAGTAATTCATGTATTAATATTCTTTTTAATTTTAAATCATATAATTATTTCCTTACTTTTTCTTCTGTTAAACTAATATTTTATATTTATTATTATTTTTTTAATACATAAAACCTATAAATATTGTAATCTTTTAAACTTATCTAGTTTACTTTAATCTTTTTAAAAAAACATTTTTCTTTTTAAAAAAAAATATATACCCTAGCTCCCTATATTACATATTATTTAAACTAAATATCTATATGTACTAAAACTTTATATATA